>JAIPMN010001826.1:0-30693 GCA_020650975.1 Apostichopus californicus | reverse complement strand
AATTTGACCCTACCCCCCCCCCCCCCATCAGCAGTTGCTCTCTGTATTGTATCGACCAAATAACTGTAACTGCAAAGAATGACCCATATTTGAGTCGAACGTTGTATAACTTACTCTATATATCGCTGTCATCTGTGCCATGAAATATATCATCTTTATGTCATAAATTATTCTATACAAGAGCAATGAAAGTATCGCGAATACCTTTGATCATTTTTGTTTTGCTTAAGGCATGGGCGGTGTAGACTTTAATCATATTTATTGTCATTTTTCAACCCGCACTTTCATCTATAGTACCGTACCACATGCGTAGTTACGTCTGTCCATGTATTTGCAGAGTTCGTAGGCTTGTCCTATTGATAAATCCAGCCTCGATCGTCTATGTTGTAGATTGTTAGTGGGTCTGTTCCGGGAGCTGCTCATGGCTGTTCCTTGGTGCCTTTATCATACTGTTTTTGTATTGGACTGGCTATAATAAAAAGGAATGATCTCTGTTATATTATACTCGTTAATATATTTAACAGCCGATCTCCCGCTGTTATTTATTTCATAAACAGATATGGTAGCCTATTACAGTTTCTTTGGGAATGATTTTATTATATCTGTCGATGCTATTAGATCAGGGGCAAAAAAAACATAACAATTTTAGTTCGTTAGCTTAACCGACTGTGGACGATGACATGCATATTAAAGAGATTCAATTGTTTGAGTTTATCCGTGACAAATCTTATAAATGACATATTATATTGAAATATTTCTTCCGTTGATTGATGGTCACATTTAAAACGCTCTTACGAAAATATAATTCACTGACATGGTATGATTTTTGCAATAACATATACCGCAAATCAATTTGTAAAATCATGATATATTGCGAAGGCTCTTTCCTTGATATTACAGTTTATGCAATTGTATTATTTATTGATTTGAAACAGTAGGCCTCCAGTAGACAGCCGTCACCACGTTTGTTAGTCTGGTCAAATAACTATATTTTGTTACTGCGCTATGTATTGCAACTTTTTAACACGTGATGGAACTGATTAAAGTTCCGCATCATTAAAAGGTAGATTTTGAGCAACGAGAGCCCAACTTTGTTTTAGTTATATCAAATTACGATCTCTTCACTGACAAGCAAAAGATAAAACAATTTTCATATAGGCTCTATACTGTTCTCACGCTTCGCACGCGGCCACTTCTTATTATTTTGTTATGCACCGCAATTTCGGTAATAACTTCGGTTTCCATCGATACTATCCGTCCCCCGCACCGCCCCCCTTTCACCTTCTGATGAGTAATATTAAATCGGCTCATCTGGTCACATCACATATTCCACTAGTGCTCGTTTTAAACATCCAATAATTTCTTTCTTTAAATGTTTGGTCACACACGGAAAACAGCGAAGCCTTTCAGCTTGGAAGGTCGGATCGATGTCTTCAAGTGACATATTTCCTGTAGAGCGACGTACAGCAATATTATGTCGAGTATTCTTCTTTTACTTCATTTGAACTGATATAAAGAGCTAAATGTCCTTTCTCAAGAGCAGAGACGTAGCCGGGGGGGGGGGGGCAATGAAAGCGATCGCCCCCCCTTTGAGCACCGCAAAAAATAAAACTTAAACTAAAAGTAGGAAATATCATTAAAGCTCTCTTTTCAGGTTGAAAGAAGCTAAGCGACCCTTCTCAATCATTCCCATGAAAGTTCGTCTGCTACGTAATACAATTCTCTTATTATCGTTTTTTCTTGCAACGTTGGAGGCAAATAATTTCTCTGTACGTCAAGGCGCTTTGTTATAATTGTTCCCTTTGTGAGAAGTACCTCTTTTGAAATTCTGCCCCCCCCCCCCCCTTCAAATTTCTGGTTACGTCCCTGCTCAAGAGTATATCTGAAAGACATGTAAAT
Organism: Apostichopus californicus; assembly: GCA_020650975.1. NCBI lineage: Eukaryota > Metazoa > Echinodermata > Holothuroidea > Aspidochirotida > Stichopodidae > Apostichopus > Apostichopus californicus. The sequence goes on along the minus strand of JAIPMN010001826.1, from coordinate 28,794 downwards.
ATACGTACTAACATTCCTATGGAAAGACTTCAGACTCAAGCAGACTGTTAGTTTCTTGCTTAGCAACGCAATAGGTTACCCACCTAATTGAAAGTCAATTTGGACTTATTTGGTATGTAGTCAGTGTCTATATATATATATTATAGATATGTTTTAACGTTAGGCTCCTGATATTTGTTTGCAAAGTATAATTAGATAGGTAATTCCAGTATGTATAGGTCTAGTGTAAATTTTGTATAAAAGTTTGACGGAAATATTCATAATCATCAAGTTACAAATTAACCTTTACAAAGCTGATTTTATTTTTGAAGCGGAAGTAAATACGTCTTTTTTATCCGTGTGTACTAATGCACATAGGGCAAATATATGTTACATGAGAGCAGAAAATAGGCCTTGTTGGAATAAAGAAGAGGAGTGTATAAAGGTGATGAAACGAAACCCATGCAACTACATTAAGAAGTGAATATCATCACCCACGCCCACCCCATCCCCCCCCCCCACTACCTACCTCTATCGCCACCTTCGGAAGGGGCTGACTGATTCATCATTTTTTTCTCTCTAGAAATCATGTTCGTATGACATTTATAGTATAATCCAACACCATTGTTATGCACACTGGATACTTTAAACCGTTAGTTTTTTATGACGGATTTTCTGTCTTCCCATGAGATTATAATGTTCCTATCAGGCATATTTTACGATTGAAATATATAGAGTGAGAAGTGACATTAACAGCCTCGAACGATTCTTGAAGCTCCTATCCCAATGGGAGTCTAAAGTTATAAACCGTTTTATAGATATATCAACTTTCGCATTTTTATGTGTAGTAACCCTACACTGTTGACGTTCTCATTAATATGCATGACGTGTTTCTGATACAAATCGAGTCAACATACACGCGTTTTATTTATTTATCGTGCACATGCTAGTTTTTTCTCTTTTCATAGGAATCTTTCAGAATTGAAATGGAGAGTCTTGAAAATTTACAAACAGTATGTTGCAAGTCTTACAAATCATGTTTTCTAAATTTGTTAATTTATATTTTACTCATACATGTCTCTGACGTGAACAGGGTGACCCCATTGATTCGAAATTATGTATAACTTATACATGAATGAAATACACTTTGGTTGCTTGTTTTACTACCGATTTTACGAAACGATCTGTTGCATATTGTTAGGGAAAATATATATTTAACATTAAGGCATTGTATCAATATGAGCTATCGTGATCAGAGTTAATATCAATATGTTACCACTAAATATCAGCATGCCAACAAATCAATTCAACATGTTTATTCACTCTGGAAACCGTTTAAACCTCGTTTGAATCTATCGGCTTTCGATGGGCGGTGCCATTCGTCTCACAATTTCAGAATTTATATCAACAATATTTTGTCACGGTTTATATTGATGTGTTACACTTAAATATCAGCGTAGGCCGATGCTATCATGCAACGATTAACACTACGAGGATGCAGTTTTAACGCTTTTTTTGTTTGTTTGTTAATTAAGCAAATGAACTTCAGCCATTTGGAATATCCATTCAATTCCACACATTTTATTTCTCCTTTTATCAAATCAACCCCAATATTAGCTTCTCCTGCCACAGGCTCTGCCGTTGGTTATATAAACCATGATATCCAAGATTCCATTGAGTAAACTTGTGACATTTGCCAGCAGATTACGTCTACTTTTCGTAACATCAATCACGAATGATTTTTTCTTTCCTTCTGTCGAACTTGAAAACAGGAGCAATCCTTAAATATATTTGTTTTCATCTCCCTTGAGAACGAATTAAGATGGAATATTGGAGCCAACCGTCCTGACCAGCAGGTCATATCACGAGTTTCCCCTTGTTTGCATTTTAAATATAAAGCTAAGTCACCGAACCCTGAAAGAAAACTCCAAAATAATAAAAGAAGAAACGAAATATCGACGTTGGTTTAAATTTCCAATTTTGTGGCATTTAGAGGGAACTTCCGCGGTCATAAAATGTCAAGGAGTAAAAAGAAGAAATTGCCCCCAAAAAAGAGAGAGAAAAGAGAGACAGAGACAGAGAGAGAAGAAGATGAAGAACTAATAAAGAGATAATAGACAGAATGGATGACACAAATTTGAGAATAGATGACACCAATTTGAGAACGTTTTGATCACTTTATTAACTTTTAACTGTAGTTCCGTCTCTTACTGTTTATTTTGATGTTCATCGATATTGAAATAATTATAATCGCCTGTTTTTTGGTTTTTCTTCAGTCAAACTATTGTCATCACTTGTCCCAAGGGTGAATGTCAGCATATATCGCTTAAGCGATTGTAAAATATCTTCAAAATTAGAATGGTCATATCGTAATGAGATAAACAGGAAATCCATCTAGGTTTTGTCCGCCTACACCACCAACCCATGATAAAATATCCCATGATATAACTGTCTCTGCTTTGGACATGAACACAAAATTAATAGATGGACTTGGGTTTTACTAATTAGAAATTGATTGCACGTTTTGCAAATATTGTTTTCATACAATAATTATTTTTGTGATACCTATTTTTTCTTTTGTACGGATATAGGCTGTACATTTCATTGGCCGCAATTTCAACTCTCTAAAAATAACTAGCTCTTATCCCTTTGATATCCTCTCATTATTTCTGTTTTGTTCATTTCCTGATATTTGAGGGAGGAGGGGGCCGTGAAGGCGTATCTGGGAATCACATTAGACAACTGTGTTTCAACTCTCCAAAGTTTGTCCACGATTTCGATTGCGTGTGCTAACACATGCATGTACTCACAATGACATTAATGGAGTACTTATTATATTACCATATACATGACATACGTATTCATTCTTGCATTAACTAGTCAACAATCTCACCATGCAACACATGCAAACTCGTGAAGACATGGTCTTATAATTATTTTATTTTGTCGACTACTGCAGACTAATTACCTGACAAAAGGCATTATTGTTAAGCATGACTTCAACAAACGAGTCACAACAAATCGTGCTTAGATGCGATCGTTTTTAATAACGCTTGCTCATAACTTAAAGCATTTATCCTATGCATACATCATTCTACGTGTGAACTAAATGGGGAAGAATATACGCAAACACCCAACTGAATGCGACGAATTCTTTCAGGCACTGACTTGCTGCTTCCCGTCATAAATCACGCTTTCTTTTCCTTGAAGAGAGAGGTGGAGAGAGGGGGTGGGGAGAGTGGGGAAGGAAAGAGATTCCGGAAGGGCGGATTCAAATGTCAGTTAAATATGTCACACGGCCCGTCACCTTGTACTCTTTTGATAAAAAAAAGAAGGGTAGAATTGTGTTTTTTCTCGAAATAAATTGGGGCAATACATTAATTTTGACCGAATTTAGAGGTACATTGTTTAATCCTACAATGTCTATAGGTTACTCAAAAGTTCACCTCCGTCGAGACTGACTGTGTAGGCTCATCTATAAACCAGATTCGCCATGATTGCAGGGTTTATACCTATGATATATTAATGAGAGCTAAATATCACGACATTTGCAGGATTCGATAGAAGAATTAAATGTGAACGAGTCCTTTGATGATTATTGATAACGGTGATCTTCTCAAGTGGACTGTATATACCCTGATTACATCAGCCTATATGTACGACGGACACACACATATATAGTGTTTGTACTAATTACGCGAGACTTTATATGCAGGTATATATCTGATTAGATATTGATGAATGATAAATGTCAAGAGCTCTCAATGACAAATCAAGCGAAAGTATGACTGAATTGAATAATTGGAATAAAAATCGGTCAATTATGCGGATCGATAAACATTGAGAAGCATTCACGAAATCTCATTATCGAACTGTCTCTTAGAGTCCAGTGCACCTGTGAGTTTCAAAGCTGTGAGTACGGGGGGGGGGGTGTTTCTCGTAGTATGGTCAAGGGAGGATATGAATTACTCATTTATATTGCACAATTAAGCTTATGAATAATTATGTTTAAACTGCGCAAGCTCGAGAGCGTCCATTTGCAGAACCGGAATGCCCCAATGAACATGGAGCTGCTCTGGTTACTGATTGGCATACAGTAGTACGTGGTATTTCAAATAATCAGACACATGTGTCAAGTCACCATCCCCATCCGTCCCAAAACACGAATTATTATCTATTCCAGTCGTTCTGGTTCAATTTTCATCCTACACTTTGTGGAGAACTTCGGGGTATGATTTAATGGTTCATGTATATTCCATACGCAATTTTTGCGTCATATTATCCACATGCTGCGTCATGCACTGAACCATGTGATCAGCATGTTGTAGCCTATATATGTCACGTGATGTACTCGGTCTTCTCATGTATAGGCTTATAATGTTATTGTGTATAGGAGTATTCGATGTCGTCGAGTATGTACCCATATCTTTGGTGTTAACATATCATATATAGCGTGATTTCCAATCAATACTCCAAAGTCATTTGCCACTTGCATCCCTTTTTCTAATGTTCCTATCATTTTCCTTGATCAAAGTTGTTCCACATGCTCTGTGATTGTCATTTAACAGCTGAACATAAACTTTAATAAGTCTCCTGGATCTCCGATTACGGTTTCTAACATTAGCTGCTCAAAATATCCACTGGTATACATCGCCCGTACTTCCTCGCTCCTTCCTATCAAAGCAAAAAGGAAAGAAAAAGGTATTATTTTTCTTCTTCGTAAATTGATCTGTTGTCAATGCTTAGATGTAAGGAAAGCATGACACAGATTTAAGACAAAGCAAAACGCTAAACAATATCTCCCATGCATACCTCAGAACCGATTTAGATCATTTCAATTTAAGTAATATGAGTATAAAGGAAAGTGACCAACTGTTCGGGTATGTATACTGATAATTGTGTCTAACATTTCTATATGTAAGGATCGAACAATGGCTTACGTAAGTTAAAATCCTCCGCTCAATATATAATTTACTACATTTTGACGTGAATGTTATTTATGTGCGATCTTTATATAGTATACATATTTGGCGTTACCTTATCCTTTCTCATGTTCAGCTTTTAACATTATACCACAATCTGTGACGTAATTAGATATGTCATAATTGTGTCAATTTTTATTGTACATTGATAAAGATACATCATATAACTAAACACTGATCCATGTTTTTTTTCGTTTCATATTCCAGTCCTCCCGAATATAAACTAAAATATCACATTTCCAATAAATTTCCAAACATTCAATGAATGTTTGACTAAACTTGATTTACGATCCACTATATAGGCCTATATACTTGGCGTGATCCTTTCTTTGTGTATGCAACACGGCGTTGTCAAATTATTGTAACAGTGCAAATTTATAGGCAACATTATTATTAGTCTTGATAATTCATCATGAGCCTAAATGAAACATTAGCGGTATTAGTTCTTATACATGTCAGCTTGTCCGGTAATCAAGCTATTCTGCATTAATATATGCTAAATTATAGAATTTCACTTTTAAGGCTAAATTGATGATGATGTCAGCTCTTCGATGCAGGCGTAAATGTTCATCCATTGTTTAATTCAATTTATGCTAAATCAAAATATGTTCTTTTTAACTTCACTGTAAATAGCATTCATAAATTTGTCGTTTAAAAATTTGTAACTTGTAAATGTATTGAAATTATATCATCTGACGCCATAAAGTCTTCCCAATGTTTTCCATTGAAACTTGTATTAAAGCTGAGGAACTGATAAAATGATCTGTGTATTAGACAAGCAGATAAACCGAAGAATATCATATATTTCAGTGAACAAATATCAAAATTTAAAATTAATATATGAAGAAAAAAATTCAACTGATGACAAAAGCATTCTTTGTATTGCAGTCTATCAATATATACTCTAGAGCAGGACTATAGTGGCTCTTATAATTTTACTTTCTTAATAATTTCCCCCAAAATATGATGAAAAAAAAAATGATTGTGAGATAACAAAGTCTTGTCTCAAACTGAACCTAACACTTGTATTTTAATCTATTTTGTGTCGCTGCTCTAATTAACGTATATTTTCCTTCAAAATTTATATCCAAAGTGGAATGATACATTGTGAATAATGTGACTGACAAATTGTATTGTATATATCGAATATCCATTACAATGAAACGTTGTTTTCTTCTTTAATCGAGGAGAATGGAGGTATACAGTGTCTACATTTCAAAAGTGTCGGTTACCGTCTGCAGGACGGGAGAGACAAATCTTTCGCACAAGGAAAGTAGGGCGACATGCCTATAGTTCCAATAATATGATTGAAAGTGAAAGAGATATTTTTGACTCATGAAAGAATAACATATTCTCAGCATCCTGGTGAAATTGGCATGCAGTATCTTGCAGGCGTAGATCTGGGGATACGGATGGGGTGTAGTAGAATTCCTATATATACATAAAGGGACTCTGGGGGGGGGGGGTATAGGCCTACATGATAAATGCATATATCCCATATACATAGGAACAATTATTTTTCAGACTTCTTAACAAAGGTTGTTTCCAATGGAGGCGGAGGGGTTGTGACCCTGAGGTGGTTTACGCCGACTCCCGTACATAAACGGCGTGTGGGAGTCCTCCAACCGGATTAATTTTAAAATGGTTGAAAATGGGTGGTGTGTGTACCTCCTGGATTTGAGACTTTATAAAGGTGTCACATCATCGGTTATCCGAGTCTTTGTAATTTTTAATACAGGATGTCACGTAATCCGACTCACTTGTCCACTTTGTTTTACGATGAAATATTGAATTGGTTTTACGCTAGAAATGCGCCTGCCACTTCTCTCATTTCTCTTCATTTCATGACCAAGTTTATTTTTAAACCTTACTCTTAATACATTCATCTTCCCTTGTCAAATATTAACTTCATTTCTTTACTTTTGCGATGATTAAAACCTGCGTTTATACCTTTGTTTCTTTTCTTGATTTGTAATAAAACGTGCTTGCGTCAAGTCTTTAGTATCATGATTGATTCATTAATATTAATCATTATAAATATTAATTCATTACTTAATTGTAAAGAGAACTTCCAACAAAACCGATTATACATGTCCTTTGTTTGAATGTCAAGGTACTTTTTAAGAAAAGTCACCCAGGAAAGAACTTGGGCACGAAAACCAAACAACCGAACGACTGATCCGCCCTCAACCCCAGTCCCCTTGCATCGAGACTGTGACTGTGTGATCATCGTCGGGTGTGTATCACCATTCCCCTCGCAAGGGAACAGATATACTACACATGATCTTAGCCAAAAGTTACGATACGGTTACGTAGGTGAATGTGGGTGCACTTGTGTGCGTGCACTTGTTTTTTATTCTGCCTTAAGACTTAAAAAAATAATTCCAAGTCCTCAGACGCCATTTGAACAATAGAAGAAGACAATGAGGTCCTCAGTCTGAATTCTAAAACACACCTGTGTATGTTTATAAGCCATCTTATTAGCTTCAAAGATGACAATGGGTACCAAATTTATTTTGTTATGTTTTAGGGTTACTTAAAAAAGGCAGCTCTCAGTCCATTTTGTATTTTTATACCACTTTTAAATTTGGAGAAATGAGGTTCATCAATTAAAGTGACTGGACTATTTAGTCTAATATACAGACCATTAGGTTAGTTCCTCAGATGTAACTCAAAACTTAAAGAGAAAACACGAGTGTGTTATAAGCACAAATAACATGATTACCATGTATTAGAAATATGTCAAGGACAAATGATATTGAACTTCTTCCATACAAGCAATGTTATTTATATCAAGTTAAAAAACATGTTTTGGTTGAGTTATTAGAGTTTAAATAACAATGGGCTTACATTTAAGCCGGCACTTTGTAGCCGACGTTATCATCAAGTTAGGAGTATTGCAGAGATTAAGTATATTTGAATGCTGAATATCTTGAAAATCGGAATCGCTGTAGAAACCTTGCTAGTAGTCTTAGATTTTCCATGGTATAAAATGAGTATACTTGACAAGTTTTTCTCTCTGCTGTAAAACTGGTACATAGTATTTGTTCCCCACCCTACCCCACCCTTAAAAAATATATATTACTGCCGTTATTTTGTTCTAAATTCTACTATTCCTATATCCTGGGTAAGATGTACAATGCCGCTGACATGAAAATGATTTGTGTTCCTCAAGTTAACAAAATTAGTTCTACAGGCCTCTTTTATTTAAACTTCTAACCCCAGACAGAAACGTGCTCTATTATTTATATGGAACCTGTTAACGTCAAATGCCTTGATTTACAACACTTCATCGAACTCAGGCTATCTGTCTATGACAATTGGGCCCCCTTAACGAAAGTTTCCTCAAGATTCACTCCTTTTCTGAAAGCCATATACCTTTTGTAAGACAATAACAAAATCAGTGTGATTTACAGCAATGTAAACGTTTTAACATCTTGTCTCAGCCAGTATGACTCAAGTTTAACGATACCCAGTATGTGCCTTCAATGAAACATTTATATTAATTAAGGGAAGACAAAAACATTGTTTAAATACTTACACTGGTTTTTCTTCTCTTTTTCCCCAACATGATCCAGTATGAGTCAGGTTTTAGCGACTCCTAGAATGTTCCCCAAAAGAAACATTTATTTTGAGTAGGTGAAGACAATAATTGAAGAACAAAAAACAAGTATCGATTGACTAATTGAAGCAAGAGCCGTCTCTGGATTTTATATCATGTTCATATCATCTAGATAGAGCTCGTTTCGTTAGTTTGAGATTTCTTTTTCTAAGACTATGAACTAGTTGACCAGATGATATGAACATGATATAAAATCATGAATGATAATCAATGAACACTTTACATGAACTTTAACGTTAAGCGCAATACTTAACTAGAACCGCATTTGCTTGAAAATACGCATTATTGTATTGTGCGTGGGGTGCTTGCAGTATAAGGAAAAACTTTCTAGTTGTTTATGGTGTTTATTTAATTTTGTTTTTTGGCCGGAAAAGACAAACCTATATAAAAAGTTTCTAAGCGCTGAAAAAAGGAAAATAGAAACAAAGCAAAGAAATACTATGAAGAAAAAATAAAGGATTTAAGCTGTCTTTTGTAAATTTCAAGTGTGGGGAATCCCGCACACGGATCGGGGAGTTCATTCTAAAGGGCAGGTGCAACGACAGAAAATGCGCGATAACCATAGCGAATCCTAAAAGAAGAAAAGGTGAAGAGAAGGGAAGTTTAGAAGGCAGGCAAGTGTTTGGGTTATCTTGTTGGCACTTTGGTTGGTAGAATGAGATGGAAGGGGCATTGACGGGAGGAGCCGGTTATAGAGGGCGCACAGTGTTAAAAGGTTACCGGTAGGTGCCAAAGTTGTGGGGAGACAGGTAAGCGAGGAACGAAGTAAATTGATGAATAATGTCAGTATTTCAACCAACTGATGCTATAACAAAAAACAGGTAAAATGATTACCGTGGTGTTTCTTTCAACTTACTGTACTGTGCCAGGGGCCGTGTTATCGGTACTTTCCGCCATAGAAAATGGCTCTTTGCGCGATGTTACCGCCAAATTATACACGTGTGTAGTTAGTTCCATTCCCACATGGTTCATTTTGAATGGTAAAAGAAAAAACAAAGAAATCATGGTTGAGCGCCTGGGGAACTGCCCCCCGAGGCCCTGCCCATGCCCTCTTTTCGTCCCGTAGGACATGGCGAGGAGTTAGTTCCATTAATACCTTCTTAATAGGTTACACATTGGGTGTTCCAAACAGTTTGAAAACAGCCCTCAGCAGTCTGTCCGTTTGATCTGGTTCCGGTCTCGTACACATCCCAGTACCTAGACAGTCTAGCCTCTATATGGATTTGTAAACCTTCTTTTGAAGTTGGAAGCTTGATTCGCAACACTGTATTCACCCCTTCGTAGCTCATTCACAAGTAACAATTTAATCTTGTTTATAAGCTGTTTTAAATGATCAATCAGATCAATCAAGACGCGCAGACAATCAGACATGAAGACAATCACACACGCAGACAACCAGGCACGCAGCCAATGGAACAATCAGCCAATGAGCCATAATCCAATGAGACAACCCGCCAAGGAGAAAATTAGCCAATGAGGCAACCAGCCAATCAGACATTTGGACACGCAGACAATCAGACGTGCAGACAATCAGACGGGTAGACAGCCAGACGCGCAGATAACCAGACACAGAGACACGCAATCAGAAACACAGACAGTCAGACACTCAAACAATCAGACAAACAGACACACAGCCAATCAGACTCGCAGACAATCAGACACGCAGGCAAACAGACACGCAGACACACAGGCAATTGGACAATCAGACCAACGGACATTTGGACATGCAGACACGTTGACAGTCAGACAGACTTGCAGACAGACACAAATTCAAGAGCGCACAGAATCAGACAAACGACACGAAGACAATCAGACAGTCAGGCACGCAGACAATCAGACAATTAGACAAGTAGACAATCATAAACACAGACAATTATAAACGAAAACAATCAGGCAAGCAAACAATCAGACCCGCAAACAGTCAAACAGTCAGAAAAGTAGCCAGTCAAACAATCAGAATCGCAGACAATCAGACATGCAGACAATCAGACACGTTGAGAATCAGACACGCAGACAATCATACAATTAGACACGCAGACAATTAGACAAGCAGACAAGTAGACAGGCAGACAATCAGACAATCAGACAAACACACAATGAGCGACGCAGACAGATCAACATACAGAGTCAAACAATCAGACACGGAGTCGGTCAAACAATCAGAAGCGCATAAGCGCAGAAGAAAAGACGCTGAGACAACGGACATGCAGTCAATCAGATACGCAGACAATCAGACACGCATGTATTCATACACGCAGCCAATCAGGCACGCAGCCAATCAGACACGCAGCCAGTCAAACAATCAGACACGAAGCCAGTCAGACAATCATACACGCAGACAAGTAGACAAGCAGTGAGTAAGACACACAGACATTGAGACAAGCAGACAATCAGGCACGCAGCCAATCAAGCACGCGCGCAGGCAATCATACACGCAGCCAATCTAGCACGCGCGCAGCCAACTACTCGCAGCCAGTCAGAAAATCAGACACGCAACCAGTCAGAAAATCAGACACGCGGCCAGCCAGACACGTAGACGAACAGACACGCAGCCATTCATACACGCAGCCAATCAGGTACGCAGCCAGACAGACAATTAGACACGCAGCCAGTCAGACAACCAGACACACAACCATTCATAAAGGCAGACAATCAGGATCACGTGCAATCATTCACGCAGCCAATCAGACATTGCTACAATGAGACACGCAGACAAGCAGACACTCAGTTAATCAGACAGGAAGACAGGAAGACTCGCAGACAATTAGACACGCAGTCATTCATACACACATCCAATAAGGCACGCAACAAATCAGAAAATCGCACTCGCAGCAAGTAAGACAATCAGACCGGCATACAATCAGATCAATCAATGGGGCAGACAATCAGACAGGCATCCAATCAGCCAAAGAGACAATCAGACAGGCATCCAATCAGACATGCATCCAATCATACATTCAGACAATCATACACGCAGCGGCCAACCAGACACGCAGCCAGTCAAACAATCAAGCGCGCAGCCAGTCAAACAATCAGACAATCACAAAATCAGACAATCAGAGAACTAGACAATAAGACAATCAGACAATCAGACAATCAGACAACCAGACAGTCAGACACACAGACAGTCAACAATCAGAAACACTCGGTCAAAAAATCAGAAGCGTAGACGCAGCAGACAAGCAGACACGCAGTAAATCAAACACACAGACAATCAGACACGCAGCCATTCATACACGCAGACAATTGCCACACAGCCCGACAGACGATCAGAACCGCAGCCAGTCAGACACGCAGCCATTCAGACAATCAGAAATGCAGCCAGTCAGACAATCAGGCGCGCAGCCAGTCAAACAATCAGACAATCACAAAAATCAAACAATCACAAAATCACACAATCAGACAATCATACAATCAGAGAACAAGACAATAAGACAATCAGACACGCGGACAACCAGACACTCAGACGCACAGACAGTCAAACAATCAGACACGCAGTTGGTCAAAAAATTAGAAGCGCAGACGCATCAGACAAGCAGACACGCAACCATTCATACATACAGACAATTAGGCACGCATCCAATCATACACGCAGCCAGTCAGACAATCAGGCGCGCAGCCAGTCAAACAATCAGACAATCACAAAATCATACAATCACAAAATCAGACAATTAGACAACCAGAGAACTAGACAATAAGACAATCTGACACGCAGACACGCAGAAAGTCAGACACACAGACAGTCAAACAATCAGACACGCAGTCAGTCAAAAAATCAGAAGCGCAGACGCAGCAGACAAGCAGTCAATCAGAGACGCAGACAATCAGACACGCAGCCATTCATACATGCAGACAATCTGCCACGCAGCCAGACAGACAATCAAAATCGCAGCTTGTCAGAAACGCAGCCATTCAGACAGTCAGACATGCAGCCAGTCAGACAATCAGGCACGCAGCCAGTCAAACAATCAGACAATTACACAATCAGGAAACTAGACAATAAGACAATCAGACATGCAGACAATCAGACAACCATACACTCAGACACAGACAGTCAAACAATCAGACACGCAGCCAGACAGACAATCAGAAGCGCAGACGCAGCAGACACGCAGTCATTCATACACGCAGACAATCAGACACGCAGCCAGACAGACAATCAGAGTCGCAGCAATTCAGACAATCAGCCATTCAGACAATCAGACAGTGAGACACGCAGACAATCAGACATGCAGCCAGTCAAACAATCAGGCACGCAGCCAGTCAAACAATCAGACAATCATACAATCACAAAATCAGACAATCATACAATCACAGAAATAGACAATAAGACAATAAGACAATCAGACAACCAGACAGTCAGACACACAGACAGTCAAACAATTAGACACGCAGTATGTCAAAACGTCAGAAGCGCAGACGCAGTAGACAAGCAGACACGCAGTCAATAAGACACGCAGACAATCAGACAACCAGACACGCAGCCATTCATACACGTATACAATCAGCCACGCAGCCATTCAGATAATCAGACACGCAGCCAGTCAGACAATGAGACATGCTGCTAGTCAACAATCAGGCGCGCAGCCAGTCAAACAATCAGACAATCACAAAATCATACTATCACAAAATCATACAATCACACAATCAGACAATCACAGAACTAGACAATAAGACAATCAGACAACCATACACTCAGACAGTCAGACACGCAGACAGTCAAACAATCAGACACACAGTCGGTCAAAAAGTCAGAAGCGCAGACGCAGTAGACAAGCAAACACGCAGTCAAAATCAGACACGCAGACAATCAGACACACAGACAATCAGACACGCAGACAATCAGACAAGCAACCATTCATACACGCAGACAATCTGCCACGCAGCCAGACAGACAATCAGAATTGCAGCCTGTTAGACACGCAGCTATTCAGACATTCAGACATGCTGCCAGTCAGACAATCAGGCGCGCAGCCAATCAAACAATCAGCACAATCAGACAATCACAAAATCATACAATCACAAAATCAGACAATCAAACAATCAGACAATCATACAATCAGAGAACTAGACAATAAGACAATCAGACAACCAGACAGTCAGACACTCAGACAGTCAGACACACAGACAGTCAAACAATCAGACACGCAGACGAGGCAGACACGCAGACAATCAGACATGCAACCATTCATACACACAGACAATTAGGCACGTATCCAATCATACACGCAGCCAGTCAGACAATCAGGCGGGCAGCCAGTCAAACAATCATACAATCACAAAATCATACAATCACAAAATCAGACAATCAGACCATCACACAATCAGAGAACTAGACAATAAGACAATCAGACACGCAGAAAACCAGACAGTTAGACACACAGACAGTCAATCAATCAGACACGCATTCGGTAAAAAATTAGAAGCGCAGACGCAGCAGACAAGCAGACACGCAGTCAATCAGACACGCAGACAATCAGACATCCATACACGCTGACAATCAGACACGCAGCCATTCATAAACGCAGACAATCAGACACGCAGTCGGTCAAAAATCAGAAGCGCAGACGCGGCAGACACGCAGACAATCAGACATGCAACCATTCATACACACAGACAATTAGGCACGTATCCAATCATACACGCAGCCAGTCAGACAATCAGGCGCGCAGCCAGTCAAACAATCATACAATCACAAAATCATACAATCACAAAATCAGACAATCAGACCATCACACAATCAGAGAACTAGACAATAAGACAATCAGACACGCAGAAAACCAGACAGTTAGACACACAGACAGTCAATCAATCAGACACGCATTCGGTAAAAAATAAGAAGCGCAGACGCAGCAGACAAGCAGACACGCAGTCAATCAGACACGCAGACAATCAGACATCCATACACGCTGACAATAAGACACGCAGCCATTCATAAACACAGACAATCTGCCACGCAGCCAGACAGACAATCAAAATCGCAGCCAGTCAGACACGCAGCTATTCAGACAATCAGATATGCAGCCAGCCAGACAACCAGTCAAACAATCACACAATCACAAAACCAAACAATCACACAATCATACAATCAGAGAACTAGACAATGAGACAATGAGACACGCAGACGCTCAGACAGTCAGACAGTCAAACAATAAGACACGCAGTCGGTCAAAAAATCAGAAGCGCAGACACAGCAGACAAGCAGACACGCAACCATTTATACACACAGACAATAAGGCACGCATCCAAACATACACGCAGCCAGTCAGACAATCAGGCGCGCAGCGAGTCAAACAATCAGACAATCATAAAATCATACAATCACAAAATCAGACAATTACACAATCAGAGAACTAGACAATAAGACAATCAGACATGCAGACAACCAGACACAGACAGTAAAACAATCAGATACGCAGTCGGTCAAACAATCAGACACGCAGTCGGTCAAACAATCAGAAGCGCAGACGCAGCAGAAAAGCAGACACGCAGTCAATCAGTCAATCAGACACGCAGCCATTCATACACGCAGACAATCAGACACGCAGCCAGACAGACAATCAGAGTAGCAGTCATTCAGACAATCAGTCATTCAGACACGCAGCCATTCATACACGCAGACAATCATACACGCAGCCTGACAGACAATCAGAGTCGCAACCATTCAGACAATCAGCCATTCGGACACGCAGCCAGTCAGACAATCAGACACGCAGACAATCAGACATGCAGCCAGTCAAACAATCAGGCGCGCAGCCAGTCACACAATCAGACAATCATACAATCACAAAATCAGACAATCAGACAATCATACAATCACAGAACTAGACAATAAGAAAATCAGACAAGCAGACACTCAGACAGTCAGACACACAGACACGCAGTCGGTCAAAAAGTCAGAAGCGCAGACGCAGTAGACAAGCAGACACGCAGTCAAAATCAGACACGCAGACAATCAGAGACGCAGCCATTCATACTCGCAGACACTCTGCCACGCAGCCAGTCAGACACGGATCCATTCAGACAATCAGACACGCAGACAGTTGAACAGCCAGAAACGTAGTCAGTGAAACAATCAGAAGCAGACAATCAGAGACGCAGACAATCAGACGCGCTAACAATCAGACAAGTTTATAAATGAAGGGACATTCAATTGAAATGTTCATTCAATTACTTAGTACCAGTTTTTTTTCACGAGATAACAACATTTAAAGCTGACACGTTTTGTAGTTGAAGTGAACTTGAAGTAAACAGGTGTGATGTCATATATACAACCACACCTAACTAATCTGTTTTCTTGCCTTTTCTTCCGTATATTGAGATATAATTAGCCACCTTAGGTATAGTTTGATCCCTATCCAATTCTCTTGCAAAATAAACAAAACATTTTGCTGTTAGAGTGCAGGCTATGATATGCAGCCGATTATTTTTTTGTGGCTAACATCACATACATAATGGAGTTTGTCTATGAATATATTTTGATAGGCATACCTACGAAACAAACTAATCTAGGAATATCTGTGGTTTACACAAATTACGTGACATATGGAACGGATTTATCTATGGATATATGTGGCTTACACTAAACTAACACAGTTCACTTATTTATAAATATCTCTGGCTACTACCACTTCACATTATGGATTTATCTAGTAATCTCTGTGACTTAGAATACATGCGAATCATATTTATCTATGAATATCTATGACCTAAATAACAGATTAATCAATGAATATATGTGGCTTAGAATACTTACCAATAGGATTAATATATGAATATCTGTGGCTTAGAATACTTACGAATAGTTTAACTTACTTATGAATATCTGTGGCTTACACCACTTTACATTATGGATCTATCTATGAATACCTGTGGCTTGGATACATACGAAACTGATTAATCTGTGAATATTTGTGGCTTACAAAACTTACATAGTTAATTTAGTGATGGATATATGTGGATTACATCACTTTCATAATGTATTTCTCTATGAATATATATGGGTAAGAATACATACGGGAAAAGATTTATCTTTATGAATATATGTGGCCAACTAATATACTTATCCATATCTTTGGCTTATATCACAAAGGTAATGGATTTGTCTATGAATCTGTTTCTTACACAACTTACATTATGTATTTATATATGAATATCCGGAGTTAGAAAAACGATATAGACCTAATCTATTTGGCTTACAAGAGTTCCATAGTTAATTTACTTATGTATATCTGCGGCTTACTTTGCATACATAACGTATTTATCTAATATTATCTGTGGCTTATCTATGATTATGTATGACCTTCATAGCAGAGTTATCTATCAATATATGTGGCTTATGATACTTACGAATAGGATTAATCTATGAAAATATGTGGCTTACATCACTTACAAAATAGATTTATCTATTAATATATGTGGCTACATCACATACAAAATGCATTTATCTATTAATATATGTGGCTTAGAATACTAACATAGTCAACTAATTCATGAATATATGTGGCTTACACCACTAACATTTTATATTTATATATGAGTATATGTGGCTTACAACATTATATAGCGTACTTAGTTATGAATACCAATGGCTTGAAATATATACGAAACGGATGACACATACGTACGAAACATAAATACATACACACATACACACATACATACACCCTTACATACAAACAAACAAACATACACTCATAAATACATCAAAAGAAACATAAATATATACATACAAATATACACACATATGAAACATACGAAAGAGATACGATCTGTGAATATATGTGGCTTATAAACGTCGTGTGTAAAAGTAAGTTGGCCTGACGTTTCGATCCTAGCAGGATCTTCTTCAAAGGCTAAATGACAAGTAACAGTAACAGAAGGGACAAAAACACGCACAGAATACAAACAGGTTAATGAGCATGGTGAACACAAAGAGATGGATGTAAGGGGATTAGTAGACAAGGAATGAGAGAAGAAAGAAAGAAACCAGCAGGGGAAGAGGAGAGGTAGGAGATAAACAGTGGTGGGACAAAGAGAGGATTAAGGGAAGGGGGTAGGAAATAAACTGGAGAAGGATAAAGACAGAAAGGTGTGGAGAAAAAAGTGGAAGAGAGCTATGAGAAGAGGAGTGATGGGGGGGGGGGGGGAACAGGGGGAGAAGGAGGGGGAACAGAAGAAAAGTTTGTCATGTCCTTCCTGAATGTTGAGCCCATGAGGTTGAATGGTGCGAAGGCGTTGCATCCACAGCCTCTCTCTGCTGATTCGTACTAGGTCAGGACGGCTACCTAAGGATCCAATCCCCTGTAGGGATATGTCGTTAATGGTATGGTTGGGAAGGTTAAAGTGTTCTCCCACTGGGGTCTCAGTCTTCATGGTGTTGACTGTGGATCTGTGACCATAGAATCGCTTCTTGGGGTGGTTTTGGTTTCGCCAACATACTGGATGCCGCAAACTCTACAAGAGATCAGATATATTACATTAGTGGTTGTGCAAGTGATGTGACCCTTAGTTGCATGCTGTGGCTGGTGATGGAATTGGATTCAACAATGTGGTGGCTGCAGATGATGCATCTCGAAGTTCGATCACATTTGAAAGTACCATGCTGAAAGGGTGTGGGGTTAGAAGTTAGAGGTGGATAAGCAGCACGCACAAGAAGGTCTCGTAGGTTGCGTGGTCGTCTGTTGGCGATGGTGGGTTTTTCAGGGACGGATCGTTGGAGTCTATCTGAAGTGAGGAGAATGTTGTGGTTGTTAGAGGTGATTTGCTGAAGAGGAGGAAGATTTGGGTGGAAAGTAACAACCAGGGGGAGCTTGTTGACGCAATCTTGTCCCTTTTTGTCCTTCACTGCCAAAATAGATGATCTGGAAAGGGAGCGGACTCTCTGAATGGCTTCACGCACCCTTCTGGCACTATGGCCCCTGGCAGTATGGTGTTTTTCCAAAGCATCTGTATGGCGAATGAAAGAGGAATTGTTAGAGCAAATGCAACGAAGACGAAGTGCTTGACTGTAGGCAATTCCAGACTTGCAGTGACGGGGATGGCAGCTTGAAGAATTGAGATATTGGTGTGTGTCTGGAGGCTTGGTGAATAAGTCTGTAGAGAGAGAACCGTGTTCCTTGCGAACAGTCGCATCGAGAAAGTTAACCTGTTGGTGAGAGTAATCAGAGGTGAACTTGATGATGCTGTGGAAAGAATTGATGTGATTGATGAAGGTGAGCAGGCTATCCTCATCACTGGTCCAAACGAAGAAGATGTCATCAATGTAGCACCACCAGATAAGAGGACGGCTGGGAGCTGTACTGAGCATGCGTTCTTCAAGGCTAGACATAAACAGGCAAGCAAAGGAAGGAGCCATCCTGGTACCCATGGCAGTCCCGTGTCTTTGAAGGTAATGCTTGTCCATGAACGTGAAGTTGTTTTTAGTGAGAACCTGTTGCATGAGAACTTTGGTGTCAGAGATGGGTGGACAAGGGTGAACCGTCTTAGACAGGGCTGCACACGTGGCTGCGATACCTTCAGCATGAGGGATGTTAGTGTAAAGAGAAGTGACGTCGAAAGTACCGATGATGGCTGTACTAGGGATTTGGTTCTTGATATCTTCAAGTTTCCTGAGGAAATCTGGAGTGTCATGGATGTAAGAGTTAATCTGAGGAACTAGAGGTTTGATGAAGTGGTCCACAAACAAGGATATCTTCTCGGTGGAGGACCCATTGTCTGAGATGATAGGCCTACAAGGGTTACCAGGCTTGTGAATTTTGGGCAGAAGATAAAACCTGGCTGCCTAACAGTCTGTGGGAGAAAGGAAAGAAACAGCCTTTTTAGAGATCTGGTTCCGCTGGTACATATCAGTATGGTCTGTTTTATCTGCTGGGAGAAAACAACTGTGGGATCAGAATCGAGAAGAGTGTAAATATCGCTGTTGGAGAGATGACGCATGGCTTCCTTGATGTAATCCTGTCGATCCTGGATGACAACTGCAGAACCTTTGTCGGCTGGCTTGATGATAATGTCACTGCGAGACATCAGTGAGGAGAGTACTGTACGCTCATATCTTGGAAGGTTGTCGTGTGTTCTGCGGAGAGGAGAGTTTGACTGGTTAGTCTCAGAGCTGACGACTTGTGTGTAGGCTTCTAAAACAGGGACTCTGTTCTTAGGAGGCATCAAAGAACTTTTCTTGTAGAAGGGTTCCCGTTCAGTTGGAGGATCATCTAGGAAAAACTCACGAAGGCGAATTCTGCGAAAGAAATGAGTAAGTTCCGCTTGATCAAATGACGGAGGAGTAGGACAGAAGTTGAGTCCTTTGGAGAGAAGCCTAAGGTCTGCACTGGTAAGAGTAGAAGAAGATAAGTTAACAACTGCAGTTGAGGGTGGTGGTTCAGACTCAGGTGGAGTCTGGGGCCTTCTAAAACGGTTGCAAGCGGTACGTTTGCGTCTTTTCTGAAGGTCAATTATTTTCTTATTTCTTCTTTCTGTGAGTTCAATGTTCTGCTGAGACAAACAAAAGTTAATTTTGTTAGTGTACTGAGTCCATTCGTCATCGGTGCAGCATGACTGTAATTCAAGCTTCAGCCTCAGGATATCATCGTTGAGGCTATCTAAGGACGATTGGCAGTGTTTGGGGAAGATGTTTATGAGACGGATGGAGGTGCTGTGTAAGATTCGGTTCCACTCTCTCTGGAGTCCTGGAGGGAGTGTTCCTAGTGCTGGTTGGTGTGTAACATGTAGACCTGATGGAATAATGCGGGAGAGAGAGTAGAACCTGTAGTTGCAAAGATGGAAAGAACAGCGCTGGGATTTCTGCATCAATTTTCTGAGCTTCTGAAACAAAAGAAAATGGTGAGACATGGTGAAAGCAGCGGGATGAGTAAATGATAAATATGAAATGAAAAACTGAAACACAAGAATACAGAGTAGATAAGGAGGATACCCAAAGGGATGCAGTAACAGAGCAGCTGAAATCAAAATAAAATAAAACTGTTAGCAAACTGCTTATCCACTAGAGAGCCTGTGTATAATAAACTGGAATAAACTGTGAATAAACTGGAGAAGGACAAAGACAGAAAGGTGTTTATAAACGTCCATAGTTAATAGACTAATGAATATCTGTGGCTTAAAAAAGTTACATATATTACTTATATATGCATATCTATTGCTTACACCACTTACATTATAAATTCATCTATGAGTATTAATGGCTTAGAATACATATGAATCATATTTATCTATGAATATGTAGGCTTAAATAGCAGATTAATCTATTAATATATGTGAATTAGCGTGAATATATGTGGCTATCAAAACTAACAGTTCACGTATTTATGAATGAGGCTAACACCACTTTACATTATGGATTAATCAGTAGATATATGTGACTTGGAATACATATGAAGCGAACTAATCTATCGATTTTAGAATACCTACGAAACAGAATAATCTAGGAATATCTGTGGTTTACAAAAAATACGTGGATCTATGGATATCTGTGGCTTACACAAAACTAACATAATTCACTTATTTATGAATATTTGTGGCAAACACCACGTACATAATGGATTTACCTAGGAATATCTGTGACTTAAGATACATACGAATCATATGTATTTATGAATGTGTGGCCTAAATAACAGATTAATCTATGAATATCTGTGGCTTACAGAACTAACATAATTCACTTATTTATGATGTATGTGGCTTACACCAACTTACATTATGGATTTATCTATGGAAATATGTGACTTAGAATACATACGAATCATATTTTTCTATGAATATGTATGGCTGAAATAACAGATTAGTCTATGAATATCTGTTAAAAAATAAATCTATGAGTATACATGTTGCCTAGAATACTTACATAATTGATATATCTATGACTATTTTTGGCTTAGAATACATAATATT
This sequence comes from Apostichopus californicus, assembly GCA_020650975.1. Taxonomy (NCBI): domain Eukaryota; kingdom Metazoa; phylum Echinodermata; class Holothuroidea; order Aspidochirotida; family Stichopodidae; genus Apostichopus; species Apostichopus californicus. Next base: position 7,308 of record JAIPMN010001826.1, on the reverse strand, counting down.
TATCTATGAATATGTATTGCCTACATAGCAGATTAATCTATGAATATCTGGCTTAGAATCCTAACGAATATTTAAACGTACTTATGAATATATGTGGCTTACACCACTTTACATTATGGATTTATCTATGAATATTTATGACATAGAACACATACGAATCATATTTATCTATGAATATGTGTGGCTGAAATAACATATTAGTCTATGAATATCTGTTTAAAAATTAATCTATGAGTATATATGGCCTAGAATACTTACATTATGGATATATCTATGACTATTTTTGGCTAACAATACATAATATTTATCCATGAATCATATAGCAGATTAATCCATGAATATCTGGCTTATATTACTTACGAATAGTTCAACGTACTTATGAATATATTTGGCTTACACCACTTTAAATTATGGATTTATCTATGAATATATGTGACTTACAATACATACGAATCATATTTGTCTAAGAATATGTATGACCGAATAACATATTAATCTATGAATATCTGTGGCCTAGAATACCTTCATTATGGATTAATATACGAATATCTGTGGCATATATCACTTACATAATTGATTTATCTATGACTATTTTTGGCTTAGAATACATAATATTTATCTATGAATATGTATGGCCTACATAGCAGATTTATCTATGAATATCTGGCTTAGAATACTTACGAATAGTTAAACGTACTTATGAATATATATGGCTTACACCACTTTACATTATGTATTTATGACTTAGAATACATACGAATCATATTTATCTATGAATATGTATGTCCTAAATAACAAATAAATCAATGAATATCTGTAAACGAATTAATCTATGAGTATCTGTGGCCTAGAATACTTACATAATGGATTTATCTATGACTATTTTTGGCTTAGAATACATAATATTTATATATTGCCTACATAACAGATTAATCTATTGAACGTATGTTCAAACAACTATTATCTAGCTTGTGAATGTATATTGCTTAATTCACTTAAATGTTTTTATCTATGAATATATGTGGCCTAGATCACTTACATAATAGCTGTATCTATGAATATATGTGGCCTACAATACTATCATATAATAGATATATCTATGAATATATGTGGCCTACAACACTAACACAACAGCTGTATCTATGAATATATGTGGCCTACAGCACTAACCCAACAGCTGTATCTATGAATATCTGTGGCCTATAACACTAACATAACAGCTGTATATATGAATATATGTGGTCTACAATACTAACATGACAGTTGTATCTATGAATATCTGTGGCCTGCAACACTAACACAACAGCTGTATCTATGAATATATGTGGCCTACAACACTAACACAACAGCTGTATCTATGAATATATGTGGCCTACAATACTAACATATTATAGATGTATTTATGAACATATGTGGCCTACAATACTAACATAACATCTGTGTCTATGAATATATGTGGCCTACAACAGTAACCGACAGCTGTATCTATGAATATCTGTGGCCTACAACACTAACATAACAGATGTATATATGAATATATGTGGCCTACAACACTAACATAACAACTGCATCTATGACTATATGTGGCCTACAATACTAACATATTATATATGTATCTATGAATATATGTGGCCTACAACACTAACACAACAGCTGTATCTATGAATATGTGTGACTTACAACACTAACATAACAGCTGTGTCTATGAATATATGTGGCCTACAACACTAACATAATAGCTGTATCTATGAATACCTGTGGCCTGCAACACTAACATAACATATGTATATATGAATATCTGTGGCCTACAACACTAACATAACAGCTGTATCTATGAATATATGTGGCCTACAACACTAACATAAAGTATCTATGAATATCTGTGGCCTACAGCACTAACATAACAGCTGTATCTATGAATATCTGTGGCCTGCAACACTAACATAACAGCTGTATCTATGAATACCTGTGGCCTGCAACACTAACATAACAGCTGTATCTATGAATATCTGTGGCCTGCAACACTAACATAACAGCTGCATCTATGAATATCTGTGGCCTACAACACTAAGATAACAGCTGTATCTATGAATATATGTGGCCTACAGCACTAACATAACAGATGTATGTATAAATATATGTGGCCTACAACACTAACATAACAGCTGTATCTAATATGGGGCCTACAGCACTAACATAACATATATATGAATATATGTGGCCTACAATACTAACATTACAGCTGTATCTATGAATATACACACTACAACAATAGAGCATTAATAAGCCTACATTTTTGACATAAATACAAACAACTTGTGACAAGCGTAAAACAATGTTGTGACAATTAGATATCTTACTGTATATTGACATAGCAAATTCAACTTTACACTGTTTTATTTTCAGAATCGGTTGTAGCTAGTGTAACCGGTTCGAGAATGGAATCGACATCGGCAGGTATGGAACTGCCGTTCGATATAGTGCGTTTGTACATATAAATACACTGGATGTGTTATCCCTTTCGTGGTATTCCGTTTGCAATTATTTTGCATTTGATGCACAAGTGCATGAGATATATCTCTTTTCCGGGAATGGAAGATAAGGTGTAGTGGAATGCTAAGGTAATGTTTGTGGTTGGAAAAATAAAACCAAACGAGCTGATGTCTAGAACATTTCTTGAGATATTTCCTAGCGAGGCACGGTGTGGATAATTGGGTGAAACGCTTGTACTCAAGCGACATACTTTCATGAAAGCAAATTTATGTACTGTTTCACTCAAAACTAGGTCTTTTAATAAATAAGATATTTCAAAACAAAATTTATTACTGAACTTAAAATGCAAATGTTATGTCATAGTAGCACCTTCAGCTACATAATAAATTCCCCCAAAACAAATTCTTTACAAACGCGCGCTTGTTGTATAAACAAAATTGAAAAAGTGGTGTACAGTAAAATCCTCAAATTGTTATTTTCGCCATCAGCGATGAAGATACAAGTGAGCTACGAGGCAAAGGTAATAAAACTTTCGTGGTCTTCAAATTTGAAGAACGTGGAGAGAACGTAGAGGTATGATCTAAATGTTGTTCTCTCTTAAACTTAAAGGAGAATGAAATGTCAGATTTCTTATAATCGCTGGTTTAAGTTGATCCACGAGAAAAGTTATGGGAATTTGTAATGGGAATGGAATTAAGTAGTTAAGCACGTTTTGTATCGATTAAAATTGTTTGATTTCCCATTTGTAAGTAGATACTTAAAAATTATTTAAATAAGTCGCAAGTTTTAAGCACACTTTTTTTTATTAATACTCAGCAAACACATAAACGTTTTTAAAACGTTATTAAAACGTTTCGTCTTTTGTTTTGATAACGTTATTTGTGGTGTAATAAATATGTCACGAAAACGTTTTCAGGCTATTATTTCAAAACATTTTTTCGTTAAAACATTAATATAACATTAATATCTCATAATAACGTTATGCCGACGTTTTTATTACACCACATTTAACGTTATAAAAACATATTTTAGAGGCTCTTTTAAAAATGTTATGATAACGTTTCGTGTTTGCTGTAGTTAGTTTGGAATTACAATAATTATTTATAATTACGTTAGGATTTGTAATGCATTAAACTTTGTTTCGTATCTGTTGAATAAATGATTTTAAATGGGTCTCAAATGGGGTCTCAATGTACGTCAATAAAATTGTTTGAGTGCGACTTCGGCCTAACTTTAGAATCCGTACCATATGAATGGGAAACTGCTTACTAGGGTGTAGGAATTAGGGTTAGGAAGTAGGGAATAGGGTTAGGAAGTAGGGTTGGGAAGTAGGGTTAGGGTTTAGGAATTAGGGTTACGAAGTAGGGAATAGGGTTAGGGGTTAGGAATGGTACGGATTCTAAATTAGTACCGCGACTTCTTCCAGTGTTAGTAAGACGATGCGGAACATTTAGTATGAAAAAAGTCTACTCAAGGTTTTTCTTCTTCATCTGTTCCCTTCCCCTCGGTCCACTTACTGTCCCTAGATACTTACACGGACCGGCGAAGTAAAATACCAGTCGATCACCACGATTGACAAATAGAATCCGACACAACTTAGATTGGAAATAAAGATATCCCTTGAAAGTATCCAGGGCAAGGGAAATCAAAATGGCGCCGTTTGATTGTTTGTGTTCGGTACGGCACATGGGCAGAGATCCTCCTTATCCGGGGCAGAGGGTTGCCATAACTTAGTTCTTTGATATACGCAGGTTCCTTTATGAATCCAATCACTCCGAGATCGCAAGAAAATCCTGTGTTTAGTTCCAAAAATCCTGAAAATAGTTCCAAAAATCCTGAATTTGGTTCCGATAATCCTGAATTCAGTTCCGAAAATCCTGTATTTACTTCCGAAATTCCTGAATTTAGTTCTGAAAATTTTGAAGTTAGCCCAAAAATGTTGTATTTAGTTCCGAAAATGTTGTTTGTAGCTCCGAAAATCATTTTTAATTCCTTTAAGAATCAGATTAGCTTCCGAGAACGCAAGAGAATCCTGTATTTAGTTCCGAATTACGATAATGAGGGTATCGAAAATATAGATATATTCGTTTTTCAGTTCGAGACAAATTGTTATATTACAATGACAAATTCCACTATGAATATATTGTTGTCCACATATTTGGTATATTTGAAGCCATAATATTGCCGAACACTCCGGTATGTCTCATTTTTAGTATAATGCGCTCCATATTACGAGTTGGAATTGTTCGCATTGACTTACACCAGACTAAATTCTCCAGCAGCATGTTCATGTAGAATAAACGCGATTTTTTTTAAGGAACATTTGTCCATAAATATTGTTGGTACTGTGGAGATGATAATCCATTCCGAAGTGTGCAAATGAAGTTACTATTTAAGAAAGGTCACCCAAAATAGAGCCCGTGTAACAAACAACTTGTTCCACTCTCAACCCCAGTCCCATTGAAGGTGTAGTGGTCAAGTTATCGTCTGCTTATAAAGGCTATATACTGAAAGCCCACATTCAGTGTACACAGACAGGCCTGCATGCACGTGCAGGTCTATACAGTACTTCGATAGATCAGATACACCTGTCTTTTATCTTTACCGGATTGGAGTATAGCTGTTAATTTAAATAACAATATGGCAGTTAAATACCTGCATACTTTGATGAATAGCTGATGAACACACACGTTGGTAAAGACATTGTGATTATCTGAATCAAGAACACCTGCCGGATCTAGCCTTGATGCGCTTAATCCGACCACTGAAAAACAAAAACAAAAAAAGAAAAGCCTTTTACAACAGTTTGAATGAAAGCATCTTTTAACAGACTGAACAATACCCAAGTTCCGCCGCCAAAGAAAAGAGGACAAAAGAGAACCAAAAAACAAGATGATTTAGTTTTATATTGGTGATATTGTATTTACACTAATTAATTGTCAGCAGTAAACAAACTAACATTCCTGTCCGTACCATTCTGAATATCCCGGCACACTTTATTCATATCGAATCATAACGATCAAGTTATATCTTCTGAAATTATTGCACAGATTTGAATAGATTAGTCTTATATACATACTTTTGATCAGAATTTTATTAGTTTGATTTGCCCCTGACGTCACGACAGAAAACGGCGAGTAATGAAAGACATGACTGTAAGACCGACATACCTGTATGGTGACGTCACACATTTTTCATGTGAGATATTTTGACTTTTAATTTATCGGGATAAAATCAAATATATTGATTAAAGGGTGTGAAGACTCACGCACAAAGAAACGTCTCATGCCGGTAATCTGACCTAGTTTCGAATGAGGTGTAACAGAAGTGTTTGACACCACCATCGATCCCAGAAAATACACACACACAGCTTGCTACCGTCGGTAATTAGACACTAGTGTACAGTCAATACATACAGCTACGGTCAATACCCACAACACAGTGTACATAGCAGCGTGGACATCTCAGGTCTCGATAAAAGATAACAAGGTATCACGTTTCATTACTGTCTGCATTTTGTAGCGAAAAGAAGAAAACATCATTTGCAAGCAACGGAAAGTTAACTTTTTCAGAGCGCGGCACGCGGTTTGGGGCGAGTCTTCAATGCCTTTAAATCTATTGAGATCGGTTAATACTTAAAAGTTTAATTGAAACTTACGGATGCGGTTAAACTAGAATATGTTAATTCCCGTATATATCTTTTTTGTTTTCTCCTTTCAGGGAAAAGGATTTCAGAATACATTTTGTTGGCTACTAGGTCATGTTTGGGAAGCAGACAACAAACTGCAACTGAATTATAATGATGAATAAGCCTACACACGGAACACAACAAATTATTTTAGTTTACTATTTATAAAAAGAACTGTTGAGATTTATCATTTGAACAAATCTGGAGTAGCCTTCCTTCACATCAAATTTGCTTTTTTCTTTGTCATTCATGCAAATGTTTTACTAGACTGTATTTACTAGTCTGTACCATAAAATAAATAACATATAAATTTAACTGTTTCTTGGTCACAAAGGTTTGTTATTATCGGTCTTAATCATTTATTGATGATCACAACGGTCCTGATGACAGCCAAAATTCATAGTAATATTTGTGCTAATCGGGGTCATTCCTCTATACGTGTGAGTGCCGTGAGGGTATTACATGCTTACTAGCAGTGCCGGATTACCCGTTATGAAGATGACGCGAGTACCAAAAGCTACCGGAGTTTCCAAGGCCAATTGTCTCAAGTGTCAAGAGGGCCCCATAGGTCATCATGGGTTCTTCGTTAATAATACTCCACAAGATAGCCTATACCAAGTTTGCATTTTGTTTTTGTGCCTGCAAAAAGCAGTGGATGGGGCAAGCATATGTGGTCTATTGGATAGAAGATAAAACGTTTGTTCTAATTAGGTAACAGCTGTACATTTATTATAGAAGAACAAATATAGCTTAAAATGTCATAGAGAGACAACTTCAACTCTAACCACAGTATTGCTAGAAATAAAATGCATTCGGACCCTCTATAGAGCTTGTCTGACAAAGACAATAGGAAGCTGTGACCAATTACTGTGAAATAAATCATCAAACCTACCAGGGCTTGTTTCATTTGAAAAAGAGTGATCCTTTTAGCCAATAGTCAAAACGACTTTCTCGTTATATTAAAATGCAAGAATCTAACAAAATAGTTTAGGCTTTATTATTTACGTGCAGAGAATGTTAAAGTTATAAATTTTTAATTATTTTAGTTTTATAACTAATATAGTGGCTCCTGTGAAAGGTCTGCATTAATCGTATTACTTACAGGTTTACAAATTATGCGAAATAAG
>JAIPMN010001825.1:733-12295 GCA_020650975.1 Apostichopus californicus | reverse complement strand
AAGTGGGGGGGTTAAAACCCCCCCAACCCCCCCTGTTTCTCCGCCCATGACTCAGTGCATGTTGAATGTCTTGTTCAAGTATTGTAACGATAACTACAATACTGTCAGTGCAGTGTTCATACATGCCAATGATCAAATATGCTGAATGCCTGTATTAGGTTAATACACTTCTTTATTCATAAGGCAATGGTTCTTTTTAAAGTGATTCTACAAACAAATGCTTCAACAAATTTCAGAAAAAAAGATCTTTTGCAATAATAATATAATGCAGAACTGAAACTAACATACCTTTCTTTCCTTCATTACATTATACTTTGGCATTATGCTTCCTCATTCATAAACTAGATTTCTATGTATGTCCCCTCCTTACACCACCCCACCCTATCCCACACCTTCCCTATCCTTTAACTTTGCCTCAACATTTTCAATTAAAATTGTCTCAAAGGGGGGGGGGGGGGGGGGTTTAATCTCCGAAATTTTGGAGAGTGGCAGGAGTTCAAAGAACTTTTAATATATCCATGTCCAGTTACATATGTATGGGAAGTGCACAGTGCAATGGATAGGTCTGGGGAGAATGATGTTTGGCAAATGACCACAAGTTATGACATGTTGTCCATGAATTATAAAGAAAAGCATCGCAAAGTATTTTCATCATAATGTGTAATGGACAGCGCCCTCTATTCAATTTTTAGTACTTTGTGACCTTGGGTAGAATCAAAAATAGTTTTAATTGTACATATGTTTCAAAATAGCTTGCTGAACCTCAACACGATTGCAGATTCTCCTTCTGATCAAGTTTATGGTACTTGTGACATTTTCTATTTTGTACAGACTATGTTTGGGGAAATGGCTGCCATTTTGTCATAAAAAATGTTGTCGCTTGGGAACAACTGGTTTTGGAATATAAGACATTGCTTATAAAATAAAATGGGTTTCATGTATAGCCTGTGAGTTTGCAACGAAAGTTAATTTTTAGATCACTTTTCCTACTTTGGTCCACGACCTATTTGAATTGTGAGTGTTTCTGCCCTCAATTGTGATTGAACTTAATAATTACATGGATTGCCTGTAGTATGCTTCACACCAAGTTAGCCAATGAGTAAGTTCAAGGCCAACCATGGTAGCCTTGCATACAATGTTATCGAAGTTCACATCGTCCACCATCATTTGATACAAACTTAAAAAGTTGGAAATAAGGGGATTTCCAGAGAAATGGACATTTTGTGCATTCACGTAAAAGAAATCCTTTACAAAGTTTAAAATTTACATGTTTGTGTTCATCTTTTTCGGTTAAGTTTACTCATTTTTGGTTCCTTGCTGAAAGCAAAGGAACCGTTGTTGTCACGCAGGCGTGTGTGTGACACTTGTTCTATGCACAATAACTCAGCAAGGGAATGAGTGATCAATGCCATACTCATCAATGGGTGGTTGGGTGGGTGGTCCATAATGAGATGATGAACCCCATTGATTTTGGTGCTCATATCATGAATATGAGGTCACATGGTCAACGTGAAAATCTTCAAATTGCAATAACCTGGCAACCACATTTTCTTCAAATTTGGTTTCTTCAAATTTGGTTTCTTCAAAGTTTCTTCAAAGTTTCTTCAAATTTGGTATGGTGATATTGGTAGACAACCTTAACATGCTGATGTCTTGCAATTGATATCATGCACATCGGGCCAGAATGATAAGATAAACCCTATAAATTTTGTGCTCATATAATGAATAATAATAATGAGGTCAAACGTCAAAATCTTCAAATTGCAATAACTGGACAATGATAAGTAACAGTTTCATAAACCTGAGTGTGTTATTGGAATGTAGCCTACACATGGCAATGTTTGTTGCAATTGATAACATATTTAGTGAGTAGGTGAACCTAATTGTTTTCATGACTAATGATGATTTTACCGGGTGAGGGATTATATTTCAAATTGCAGTTGCTAATGTGAGAAAAAAATTTGATCTTCAAAATTGGATTAGTGATATTTGTATATAGCAGACACATGCTGATGTGTGCTACAAATGGTTCATGCATATTTATGAAGGGCCCTGGCTAGCATTATTTTGGTAACAACAGTTTGTTCACATAACTTAAGGGAATGCTTCATCATTACTCACTTGGAATGTTCCCTTCTAATCAAATCAATGAGCAGCAGCAAGGAACCATGAAATGTTTCCATTCTGGTTTACTAATAATGTAACATATCTTTACTAATAATTTTACTTATCGTTTGCTCATAATTGTACTCATCTTTTACTCTTCTTTTACTGATTTTGGTATCATAATTTCAGGCAGGAAGGTAAGGTGATGTTATCATCTTCAAACAATGGGTCTGTGATCGCCTGGTCTAATAGCGGAGGTGCAGCTGATAGAATCAAGGTGAGAATCTAAGATGGCAGCTAGTAAACATTTTCTTTTAGCTGTACACCATATGTTTTATTCTTGTGCTTGAAGATAACGAAGTAGAAAAAAATAATGCCTCATTTACAAAAACAGGAGGAAGAAGAAATATTTTCCAGTTTAAGAGAAGATAGAGGAACAGCAGGTTTAAAGAGAAGCAGAGACATTTGAAAATACCTAAAGCAATTAATTGTTAAGTATTTCACTTTTGATAGGGGAGAGTGGGTGGGGGGGGGGTAGGTTTTACATCAAATAAGTTTGGGATGGTAAAGGAATGCTTCTTAGGGATGTAGGGATGAACATATATGAAAGCATGTTTAACTTCCAAAGGAAACTAGATATATTGCAATCTTAGACTTATAGCAATCTGTTTTTGTAGGTTGTGGTTTTTATGTATCAAGTTAATTTTTTGCTACAGCTGGGGGAACCAATGTATGTAATGGCCCTCAACCTCAGAAGACATCCGCTTGTTTGTGGACTGAATGCTTACATTAAAGTCACAGTTTGGATGAAAGTAAGACAATTTATTAAGTAATGCTATGTCAAAGTGTCCAAGCCAAAAAAAAAATTGTGACTGCAGTAAAGGGTCTTTTTGTCCGATTTGCAGCCAAGTTGCATAATCTAAAGTTTCAGAAAGCTGTAATTAGCATTTCCTGATGAGTGGAGGAAGAAAATACAATAATAAGAATGGTTTTAATTCACAAGTGAAATAGTAAAGGTAATAAGTTTACTGTTCAAGTTTAGAATTGGTGCATGAACATGTTTAAAACAATTACACCATGGGATAATGACAACATGCAAATCAGTTTTCCAAAAAACATAGTCAAATTAGTGAAACAGTAAATGTATCCAAACTGAACGATGAATTAAATGCAACATATGGCCAATATTAGCAATCCCAGTGTATCATTTCATTTGTCAGTCAGTTGGGATACTTTGCAAGTTAGTAATACCACCCTATACTGACCTGTCATAACATGCTGACAGTATGAACAGTTCCTCATTTTTATCTGATTCTAATGCTAGTACCACTCTATACTGTCCTCTCATATCATGCTTCAAAGCACTCGTACTAACAGTAAGAACAGTTCCTCATCTTAATCTGATTCTAATGGTAGCACCACTCTATACTATCCTCTCATATCATGCTTCAAAGCACTCATACTGACAGTATGAACATTTCCCTATACAATTGCTTGGAGTTGAAAGATCATGAAAGGAATCAATAAGATGTAATGAATTCTATTAATAAGGTTTCAGTTGAACTCTAGGCTAAAAGTTTGTTACATGTATTTCAGGTGGGTGTTTAACCTATCAGAATATGAATTTCAAGAGGAATGATGGTAGGCACAGATATTATTATGACATATTGATGGTTTTTCTGTGAGATGCATTGTAAGAGGTACAGACAAATAAACATGGTGTACTGTATTTACACAATATGCAGCATATTGTAACTATACACTGACCTGTGCTATGTCAACTTACTAGCCTTCCTGAGATATGTACCATATTTACAAGGTTGTTACAAATCTTACTCTGCTCACCTTAAATGACCTTTTAACTCTCACAAACTAAGTTTTTGTACTCAATATGACACATACCAAATGTACCATCTGTCCATGGTTATGCCTCTCTCAGTCTTTATATATCATATGAGCTTAGCCCAATTTAATCACAGCTGATACCCCTCGACCCACTATGAACAACTAACTGGCTTCTTGAACTTAATATAAATATGCGTAGTGTATCCACGCATGAAGTTGAGAATCGTCCAGGTTCTTATCATTAAAACTCCTGTTCATAAGCTAGGGATCATACCGTTTGGGAAGGAACCTTTGTCAAAGTTAGTGGAGGGTGACATAGAAAGAGTCCCCTTCTAGAATTAAAAATTGCCCTGCTATTTCTATTTTGCAGTGCTAAAAGGAACCATTTTTTTTGCAAAAGGGACACATTTTATTTGCAAAAGGGGCAACTTTGTCATTTTTAAGCACCCCCCCTTCCCCCTTCTATACATTTGCATCACATATAAAGTAAACCCACATACACACTCATATATGCCATTGTGAATGATAAAGATACAATTGTTATAAAAACCAAAATTTATACCTAGTCCATTCACTCTGAAACGTTCTTGTTCCATGTTGGAGTCCGTCTGGAATTTGTCTTCTGTAGAAGGAAAAGTTTGGTCTTCCACTCCAGTCTCTTCTTCCTCCCTTTCTTTGAAGTTATTCCTTTGTACCAAAAAAGAAAAGATATACACATTTATTGATACAACTGGAACACAATATATCCCCGTTACAAATAGCATAGCTGCAAGTGAGTTGCACCAATGCATGCCACGTTCTCTCTCCTTGAAAGGGATCATATATTTCATTGCTAAAACATAAACTTGCTGTTGTTGGGATCGAGTGGTAAGCTGTTGTAACTGAATATCTCTAGCTGCTTGCCAATTTGACTTTTTGTGAGTTGTTGTTTTACAGTCATACAGAATACCTTCATTGAATTTTGTTTTGCTGACTGTCTTTCTTCAAATTTCTGGCTAAGTAGTTCACAAATTTATCCAAATTCTGAAATACCACACAACTAAAGCAAAAACGTAAAGCTGACAGGAGGTGGCAATAAAATTTCTTGCCCCCTGAAAACAATGCACATCACAAAATCTTTAATCAAAGTAAACATAGGAATGCATAACTTCATATTACACCATTTGTCCCCCCCCCCTTTGTTCCCCCTCCCAAATTTGAGTTCGCATATGATAGGCCCTTCATCAGATTTCAGGTGCCGTTGCTGTCTCCGGGTTACCAATTTCTTACCAATTTTCTTGCCTTGTGGTACTACTACTAGTAGTAGTATCACTGCTTGATGGTACGTCCTGTTGTTGTTGTTCCCTTGCCCTCGAAAGTGCTCTTCCAACTGCATCAGCAACAGTTTGCAACGAATCATTGACTGGCTGCATTTACCGAATGTCCAACGTTCAGTGTAAACGTAGTTTTGCTTCTTTTGCTAGGGGTAAGTATGGTGTTATGTTCGTACATTCAACGAAAGCTGGATAAGTATGGGGGAATGGCCGCACATAGTTACGTAACTAGTACGTCGTGAACGTGAGTCTATAATAGTATAGAAAGTCGGACTTCGTGGCAAGTGAAGCATTGAGTAGCAAACTGATTGACCAATCACATTTCACATTTCAGAGTGTACATCCATTCTTGGACAGGGACCCGATACTGGTACCTTTTTAGTCTGAATAGAAGTTATAACATCTTAGAATACGCTTATAATTTCCGGGACCCACGTATTACTCACATTATCATTAGTGTCCTGCATGTAAAATCACATGGTTAGTGTCAAGACAGGCCTCATTTTCTCAATATACAGCTTAAGGTCAAGTTTCTTAAGCTTAAGTTTCGCTCCATTCAAAACAACACGCTAACATTGCTCTCAAAGTCATTGACTGCAAAATTGCGTAACATCAAGTGCCCAGCAATGAGAACTTTAGGTCAGCCCTAAGGGTAAATTCCACGAGACCGAAGGTCGGTGAGACCGAATTTCCGCAAACCGGTGGTCTGGGAGACTGATGGTCTATGGATGGTCCAACGATAGCCCGGCCAGACTGAAGGTCCAAGCCAAGTAACCGGAGCCTGAAGTGACACCACTTTATGATTGCGTGCAGATACTAGAACAACAACAAGAAAGCCAAAAAAAAGAAACAACTGTTTGAACTAAACATTTTGCTGAAAAATTGCATGTATTTACCCACTCAACTGAAAAGTATCAAAATTTGTCTTTTGATAAAAAGAAAAGCAGGTAATAAGAAGACCTAAACCTTAACAACCAAATTTTTCACTGCTGGACACCCCCCCCCCCCCCACTAAAATCTGAAGAGGTAAGGAAAAATGGTCGATTAAAACCAATTTAAAACACTTTTCAAACATTGTCACATTACATTACAAAAACATTATTTGAAATTCGAGCAGTCTAAAGAATTGTGACTCCTTATAGAACCGAGAACCGCAACATGTTCCCTTGTAATAGCGTATACTGTCATTATTATCCCATTTTACTATGCAATCAGGCTTAATTAGGGACAGACTTTTAACTTCTAGCCCGTAACAGTTGACACAATTTCCTCATAATAAACAAAACGTCTAATTTACTTCCTAAAATTTGTACCTTTTGTAGCACAAACACACAAAAATGTTTCTTGTTTTCGGCAATGTATATTTTGAGAAATACCCTTAGCGTCAACCTATGTTTTGGAAATTTCGGGCAAAAAACATCATGCCCCCTCCCTAAAGTGAAATTCTTCCGTAGGCATGAGTTTTTCCCCCACCCTACCCCCCCCCCCATGTCACAAGACCCTGTATACACCACTACTCTCCCCAGAAAGCCGATCAACATATTTTGCATTTTGAGAATATTTATCAGATTCGGGTTTGCTCGTTCCCCCTATTAAGTTATATTGTATTCTAAAATTTCATTTGGGGTAGCAGGGGTGAGGGGATGGAGAGACTTTCGCCCCCTGCAACCCGGCCCCCTCTGGTTTTGCCACTGGTGGAGGCCTATTATCAATGCAAGCCGCCCCAGCACCCTTGCGCAATTAACTAGTATCCACTATGAAAAGAATGGCTGTAAATTCTGTTTAATTACACGCTTTATCAACGTAATTTTACTGGTAGTAATATTTGTCTTACCACTATTATAGGCCTAGTAATAGTTTCAGTCTCGCGGGGCCTAGTAATAGTTTCGGTCTGGCGGAACTCGGTCTGGAAGACCTTCGGTGTCACGGACCTTTTTTAATTTCGGTCTCTCGGACCTTTGGTCTCGCGGTCCTTCGGTCGCGTGGCCTGTAACCAGCCCTAACGTTGGAAAGTATGGGTGGTGTGGAAGAGATGGCATGAAATAAAACTGTTGGTGAATATGGTACTATTCTTAACTTTATATGCTCCCCTTTGGACAATAGTTGTGGAATTTTCCATCCAACTATTGTTCCTTACTTTGAAATATGCCAACATTACAGACAACAGCTTGTTTGGAGAGGCTAAATCTGAGTTACGTTAACAAAGTAAATCCACAAACCTCTCATTTGGAACAATTTTTGGAACCCATGATAACTCTCCAGTATCATTAGCCTATTACACCTACTAACTAGTTGTTTAAATTCCCCTCAAATAGTTACGTATCCCCAATGACGTCATATTATCAGGTGATCAAACCAGTTTTATCAAACTGTATTTTCTGCCATTTATGAATGAACAATTTGGCAAACCTAAGTTGCCCACGAAATACAACCAATATGTCCAAACGTTGTATTCTGTTTGCCCTTTCAAGGCATTACATACAGCAATTATGTAGGCTATAACTGCCTTTACAGTGAAACAATTTTTAATGAGCATAGTTACTTTAATATATACAGCCGGGTAGACAGGTCTACGATTTTCCTTATCCATATGAAATTCATTAGATTATATCAAACTGATAACCGAATGAAAACAAAGTAGCAACAACTCGATTGTGTCGATCATCGATCATCTACAGACTCACTGCTAAGGTTGTGACTTTTATATTCATCACTTTTTAACCAAAATTATAAGTAATGATCAAACAATAACATTCTGTAAATTATTAATGTAATGAAGTGTGGGCCAATGATGTGTTATAGAGGAACGCTATAGGTAATTATTGGTAGTAACCCACTTTTTAATCTTTAGATCAGATTTCGTCGGGTAAACAAAGGCTCCTTCCTGAGTCATAACTTTCTTGGTATACTGAGTTGATTTTGGGTTAGTGCAACATGAATTGTTACGATTTCATATCCGACTGTCTACATAATTATACTGCCGAGCGGCTTACGAATTTCTTGCTTCTATACCATTCACCACAAGTGGTAGGAATACTTGTTACAAAATTACTAGACAATAATTTGATGTTTTACTCTCTCCATAGATAGTTTTGTTGTATATACAATGCCTCACACGAGCGCTAGCCTCCCACTATACTGTCATATTTTATTCAGACGCTAGCATCGGGAATTGCAAATTATGCTTGCAACGCGTTGGTTTGGAACGAACTCCATAAGGTCAGAGGATTGTTTATGCATTTCCCGCGCGCAAGATGATTACATATGCTGGTTGGATGAGCTGTGTTGCTAGCTGTACATGGGTGTGTCCTGTGTTAAAGTATACGGTGAACTTCTGTTGTGCTTAATACGACGAACATTTCTATTAAAAGAACCGTTAGGTTTCGTAATCACTAGTACTGTATAATTCGATAGAAGGGAATGTAATCAAATTGGAATTTGTGCGAGATATTGGCCGTGATCGTGCATTTACTATTTTAATTATGGACAAGATGTTTTTCTTCCTTTGCTTGTGTGGTCTATTGCAACTGTGTTTTGCAGATACAGGTAAGGTTTCCACACTTAAATATAACAATAATTCCATGCACTTATGTTGTAGTAAATTGTTGCCCAATATCGACATGTCATCTACTTCATAAAAGTCGCCAATTTCACATACCATTAGCTTTTTCTTAGTTAACTTTGAACGCCATATTGATTTCTAGTTGATGATGCAATATTAAGCAAATAAGACCTAGATTTATTATTTAGTTTGTGATCATGCAGGTAAAATAAACTGTTGTAGCATAATAAAAGGCCGATGGAACACATCTTACAATTTTCAGTATTCAGCATGTGCGTCTGTCTAAAGTAATCAGACAATAGCTCACATTCTTAGTATTTTTCCTTGAAAGGCGTGGCAATTACGAAATTAATGAGAAATTAATAAACGTGTGTTTTTTATAGTTAATTGTAAGCATACTCTCTTAGTTTGAAGCAAATAATTTACCAAGAAAGTATAATTAATTATCTAAGCTTTGTGGCCATTTATGGTTCATATGTTGTATTCGGAATGGAAGACCCATGCATATATAGACATGTATGTATGTATGTATTTTAGATCCTCCTGCAAGCAGGAACTCTCGAAGAAGCCTCATTGGCTTATCAAAGCCCAAGCTGACCGAAGCCAGTCTCTTATATTCATATTTTAACGTCCATGATTATGAATTGCCAACAACTCTGTAACTGGACGACATTCATTAATCTCGGGAGTCACTCGAACTCGGGACCTTGTTATTGAAAGACACCGGCGTTAACCACTGAACTAACACTCCCTAAGTGTATGCATGCACTGTATTACCTAAACCCGCAGTGCAATCTTAACTATACAGATAGTTTCCATACAATTGTCACACACTAATTTATTTATCGTGCAGTTATACCAAATGCATATAGCCTCCCACGCCGTCGTAATGTGACATTTAAATTCGTGCGACACAATATGTATTCCCCGGGGAATGCTTCCGTGGATTAACGTTGTTAATATCACTCCCGAGAGTGCCGTCCTTTCATGATAAACATGCTACAACTACACGCTTATACTGTACATTGATAAACCTCTGGTATGTGTGTACGATGATACTTTTTAAGAAAAGTCACCCAGGAAAGAACCTGGGCACGAAAACCAAAGCACCGAACGACTGATCCGCTCTCAACCCCAGTCCCCTTGTATCGGGACTGTAGCCTACGATGATATGTTTTTATTTCCTACAGTCTAATCAGCCAAGAAATAATCTCTACCATGCATCAAGCATGTAGTTACTTGAGCCAATTTATTTTAATTGTATGTACGTGTCATGTCTTTTTGAATTTCTATCTTAACAATGAAATGGTAGATTATATGCTATTTTGCTCCGCCTGAATCAACCGCTAGCTGCTTCACGAACAAACTTACTGTCTTGAACAAAACCTGCACACAAGCACATACATTCCAATTCAAACAGGTTGCCCGTAAATTAACATATTAGTCTCAATGCGCTCAGCAAATGCGTTTCAAGTGCTTCATATACATTACTAAGAATCTTACAAAATAGGGAGACGTTATTAAAATGAATCTACACGACGAGTATATAGTGTGTTTGTGTTAAGGAAAGCTGTAAGGCGAACGATGTCTGTTTCCAATTATGAGTGATTCATATATCGGTAGCAAGACCAGTCTATGTGTACTGTGGTAAAGGCGTGTTTCCATAGCGCTGTCATAAGATGAAAGGTTCCGTCAAAGAGTGCATCGTTTCTATTCAAGTGAATACTGTTTTCGGAATAAATCAGAAGAGTTTGCTTAGTCTTACAAAAGAGAGCATTGGCGTAATACATATTTCTTCTAGTCTATAAGAAACAATGACAGAGTATGTCCGGATTTCATATCGCAAGGGTCACTTTTCAATTATACTGCAGTCTTATCGTAGTATTTCTACAGTGAAATGACACCATGCATGGACTTTTACAAAATATTTCACTGATGGTAGTTGTCATGACGATGCCATTGTACTACTTTTGCAAATTACGGTTAAAGTAGCAATATTACGAGAATTAACTTTGGATCGTCATGTAATATTTTTAATCTACGAAAATATTCCAAACAGTTAGTGATAATATCATTGTGATAAGCGTAGCCGGAAGAAGGTTATCTTATAGGATGTGACAATGGTTTCACAGAGTACCTGGGCAGTAGCATGCACAGCATTTCAAAGGTAAGGGGTGCCAATTTAAAATTTACCCCGACTGTCATATATAGGCTATTTATTAGGTCTATATTTGAAACTCTAAACGCAGGGTTATGCTAATAACAACTTTTTGTGAGAGTGAAGTGGGGGTGAGGTTCTGCACCCCAAAGTAGTGGTCTATTCTTCACGGCTGACTGCAAATAATCACCTAACTGATGATGGGAGGGCCATGGTACTCGTCCCGAACCTCCCCTTCCCCTCCAATGGGCACGCTACTATTTCTCAGTCCAACATTTAAATCTCTGAACGACGAGTGGTGACAACGTCTTATTGTTAAATAGGCACTTTTAGAGCCGAGGTTAAAGTTTAAGAGGGTTTGGTTGCAATGTGTTGCTATAATTTCCATCATTTTAACAACTGTTTGAGCATAGCACTTTGTATACGTGTCACTTGGAAGAAAATTTGGTGTTAAGGGGGGTGGCAGTGGCTGAATAAGGGGTTAATCAACGGTCTAGCGTGCGTTACTCACAGGATTAATGCACGATCGGGGGATAATGCAAGCGATGCACGAGGGCGGAGCCCGAGTGCATCCAGCG
>JAIPMN010001824.1:31056-48762 GCA_020650975.1 Apostichopus californicus | reverse complement strand
AAACATATATATAAATAACAAGTCTTAAATTCGAGATGAAAATACTTTTCTGTTGTGCTCTTTGGGCCGCCGTATAGAAAATTGTAAAATAGAGTACGGGATTTTCCCTTGTTCATCTATTTCGTAAGGACATCGTTCTTCGGTGCTGCCGTCTGCTGTGATAAATACCCACGCTGTAACGAAGGACCAAAGAACGACATGAAGCACGACCAACGTTGGCAACTGGCAACAAGAAGAATTATCCTGTGCAGAATCTTACTTAGCAATTACTGAAATAAAGTTGTAAGATTATGAGTCTGATTGTACAGTGGTAGCAGGACATTAATATGTAAGATATGACTATAATCACGCTTTCTGTCATTTCAAATTTCTGTTAGAAGGTGAACTAATGTTAGGCCTCGCTCAGTTGAACTTGAAGTACAGCGTAGCCCTAAGGCCAAAGTGAACGCATTAAATGTTATTATCAAGGCCTAACGTTAGGTCCTACCGTTTATCACGCATTCTATCTTCGCAAGTTAGACCGATGTACTCTCAACTATGTGGTTTATTTGTATAATATTATTATACTAACTTAGCTCTCAAAGGTAAATCCAATTGGTAGGTGTTACACAGAGACATACTATTTTTCTGAAAGTTTTGAAAATGTTTACACACAATGTTATAACTAACTTGTTCTGATGTCTGTCATGCAAGTTGATTGAGGGAGTTTTGTGGTATTATCTTATCATCTATTGGACAAGAAACCCTTCGCAATGACTCCAAATTGAAAGAAGTACATTTTAGTTATTTCTCTGAAAGTAGTGTGGGCAGGGGAGTGGAGGAAGGGTGGGGGGGAGGGGAGATGTATGATGTCAACTGGATATAAACATTATATCCGGAACTTTGTCAAATGTCAGTATCAGTTTCATGTTATCTCAATGATTATAGAATGAAGGTGCGTGGGTAAGGGGAATGTAGGTGAGATGTATGATTTCAGCTGGATAATAACATTGTGCAGGGAACCTCCTCAACTGTCTCTATCAAGTAGCAGTTTCTTATTATCTCGATGATCAAAGTGTACCGGGTGTCTAATTAAGACTTAGTGAAAAATTGCACAGAAATTTAACTAAGTTGGCTATATTTTTTTAGTTGCAATATCTGATAAATAACACTGTGAAGGTAAAATGTGTGGGTGTCACATGGCCGATGTGTCTCTTAATGTAAATTTAAAATGTCAATGGCTACTTTCTACCTGATACATAGAATCACAGAAATAGCAGGCTTAAAGGTCTATTGATTCAATGTATCTTTATAGAACCAGTGCCTGTACTTACATGAACTCTTGTTGAATATGATCATGTACGATTACCATTTGCCTCTTGCAGGAAATTTGGGGAGGATGCTTTAATTTACCTACGAGTCAGAATTAGTGACTCACACCTATTTAAAATATGACGTTGACAAACGAACCAACCTCATGCAGTGCAAAGATCAATTCTGGACTCTGTTGCTATATCAAATTTAACATGTTTGGAGATTAGTTTCCTAGTTTACTTTGTCACATATCAAAGATAAGAAGGTAGTTTTTTATGCTTCTATATAAAGTGTGAGGATTGTTTTGTTTTCATTGGCATACTTTCTGAGGAAGTTGTTAGCATGCCTTGTATCACTACTCCATGGACAAGAAAAAGTTTAGTTTTATCAATACCTTTGGTAATGGACTTTGTATGTGTTTGCTAACCGATCAAGTTGACAATACACAAACACTTTAACTTTGCATGTGGTAGGTCGGCTGCCATATATACAAGACTACAATGATGTGAGGATAAAACAATTTGTTATTGACATTCCTGAATATTGTGAGTTTATGTGTGGCTGCCTATGTTTAATCAGCTCTTTATGTGGAAATGGTGTCAGAAGTTGCACAAGAGGATGTAAGTTATTTTGTTTTCTATTTCAATTCTTAAGTAACAACTTTCCCAAAATATACTGAAAATAACAATGGGGACATCATTTGCCATCTGTGGGATATGATATCAGCAAACAAAGTATGAAAATTATTATATCAGGAGCACTGGATCATGGAATTGATCCACGAAGCCAATTGCAAGTATAAAATGAGATTCATTCTATTGTGTTTGGTGTAACATCGAGAAGTATAGGTCGGTTGTGATACATATGGTAATGCAGGGAAAAGTATAAACTCCAGATCATTACAGTTTGCAGTGTGTGATATTGATTCATAAATGAGTAACATGATCAATTCTTGAAAAACTATAATACTAGGATCATTCCTGTATGCATGGTATTGAACGGAGGAGTATGTAGATATATTGATGGATGAAACTCAATTCTCAATGTAGTAATGTACTTGATACAGCAGCTTGCTTTTCAGTGCTTTTAGTTGACTGGTTTCATTTTGATTGTTAACTGTATGCACGTCTAGTGTGCCCTTGCCACAAGATAACCTACTAGAAGACTATTGATGTGAAATAGTAGTCCGTTATAATGCAACAACCTTACAGTGTGTTCCTTACAGTATGTTTGGTACGGATGTTTGTTATGTTTGTAATGAGAACAGATGGCTTTGCATCTGGGCAGACAAGCTATAGGTTTCTCCATCATAATTTCATTTAAAGGCTCTGTACCATTTAATCTTTGTGCAGTACTATTTAAGAATACAAGTTTTGACATCCTTCCTGGTAATCAGTTGCTTATAATTGTTTAGGCTGAAGGGGATTTCCCCAGTTTAATACTTGAAAGAGTATTGCTGAAATTGAAGGATGCTGATACATACATTACAGCATGAGGTGCAGGTCAGTATGAGTGTGTTATGTACACAATATGACATAATAAAATTAGCAATGATACAGGGTTGATTAAGATTTGAAGGATGTGGGAAGAGAAATTGCTTCACAAGGCCATTGATATAATTATGCATTGACCTCTAATGATGAACAAGTCTTGCAATGCTGTAACTGGGTACTGCAATAATTACATGGATAAAGTAAGAGATCCCTAATGAAATCTGGTTGGAATGTTTATTGATGTAAGGATTCATAGGATTAACATCAACATATTTGGTTCTTCTTATTCATGCTCCTTTAATGGTGAGACATTACGATAATACATAAATGTAAACAGCTACAATTGTAAGTAATTATTGTATTATCCAATATACTGTAAATGGTTACTTCAGATATAATGATGAAAGTCCTGAGGTATTGTTATAATACTGCTGACATTATAAGGTGTAAAAGTAAGTTGGTCTGATTTTTCAATCCTAGCAGGATCTTCTTCAAAGGCTAAATGACAAGTGACACTTGTCATTTAGCCTGTGAAGAAGATCCTGCTAGGATTGAAACGTCAGGCCAACTTACTTTTACACATTCTCTTACACAAGCTTTCTAGTGGACAAGCAGTTTGCTAACAGTTTTATTTGATTTTGACATGATAAGGTGCAGAAACCTTGCCATAGTCTTGGTCACATATATGAAGAGAAGGGGATGTGTACATAGCTAAGTTCGATAGATACACCTATAGTACCAATAGTAAGTATCAAAGCATTGAATAATATATACAGTACCTATAATAAGTATCAAAGCATTGAATAATAGATATTGTACAATACCAATAATAAGTATCAAAGCATTGAATAATATTTATACATTACCTATAATAAGTATCAAAGCATTGAATAATAGATATTGTACAATACCAATAATAAGTATCAAAGCATTGAATAATAAATACAGTACCTATAATAAGTATCAAAGCATTGAATTAAAGATATTATACTGTACCAATAATAAGTATCAAAGCATTGAATAATATTTATACATTACCTATAATAGGTATCAAAGCATTGAATAATAGATATTGTACAGTACCAATAATAAGTATCAAAGCATTGAATAATAGATATTATACAGTACCATTAATAAGTATCAAAGCATTGCATAATAGATATGGTACAGTACCAATAGTAAGTATCAAAGTGTACAGTACCAATAATAAGTATCAAAGCATTGAATAATGGATATTGTACAGTACCTATAATAAGTATCAAAGCATTGAATAATATATATTGTACAGTACCAATAGTAAGTATCAAAGCATCAAATTTATAATGGATATTGTACAGTACCAATAATAAGTATCAAAGCATTGAATAATGGATATTGTACAGTACCTATAATAAGTATCAAAGCATTGAATAATATATATTGTACAGTACCAATAATAAGTATCAAAGCATTTAATAATGGATATTGTACAGTACCTATAACAAGTATCAAAGCATTGAATAATATATACTGTACAGTACCAATAGTAAGTATCAAAGCATCGAATAATGGATATTGTACAGTACCAATAGTAAGTATCTAAGCATCGAATAATGGATATTGTACAGTACCAATTTAGTAAGTATCAAAGCATCGAATTATAGCCAGTATTATGTATCAAAGCATTGAATAATAGATATTGTACAATACCAATAATAAGTATCACTGAATGCATTGAATATATATTGTACAGTACCAATAATAAGTATCAATGCATTGAATAATAGATATTGTACAGTACCAATTAGTATCAAAGCATTGAATAATGGAAATTGTACAGTACCAATAGTAAGTATCAAAGCATTGAATAATAGATATTGTACAGTACCAATAGTAAGTATCAAAGCATTGAATAATAGATATTGTACAGTACCAATAATAAGTATCAAAGCATCGAATAATAGATATTGTACAGTACCAATAATAAGTATCAAAGTGTACAGTACCAATAATAAGTATCACTGAATGCATTGAATAATAGATATTGTACAGTACCAATAATAAGTATCAATGCATTGAATAATAGATATTGTACAGTCCCAATAATAAGTATCAAAGCATTGAATAATGGAAATTGTACAGTACCAATAGTAAGTATCAAAGCATTGAATAATAGATATTGTACAGTACCAATAGTAAGTATCAAAGCATTGAATAATAGATATTGTACAGTACCAATAATAAGTATCAAAGCATCGAATAATAGATATTGTACAGTACCAATAATAAGTATCAAGATTTGAATAACAGTTAGAAACACTTTCCACCTGATGCAGATACACAATAGATACGTATATTTGCAAGACGGTTGCAAGCCGGCACTCTCTTAACAGATATACATGTGAAGGCACTATACCTATGGGAACGGCACATGTTTACATCCTCATGCATCCTCATATAGCAGCGCATGCATGTCACTGCACTTGTTGTCAGGCACACCATATACAGTATAGTGTGCTGGACTAGCTTGCCACTTAATTTACAGGATCCGAAATTCAATCTGAAATGTAGGTCTACAATAAGGGTTAGGGATTTTGAAAATGAACTGAGCAAACTAAAAAAGCTGCCTTTGACGATTCCAATACTTCTGCAAGTTAGGTCCTAACGTTTATGTTTAATTAGGCCAATCTTCAGTACTGTACAAACTTCTGGCTTCATGCCTTCCTATCATACTCACGTCCGTGTTTCGTCAAGTTCTAATCACTTCTAAGCTTGCCAAAAATGTATGAACTGGGTGAGATACATGTCTTTCTATTGAATATGCATATCAGAATACATAATTTTGTGATGCACAAATGTTTGTGAAAATTAATTTGTGCTGTCATAACATTAAAAATATATTCTGAAAATATTAAATATTAGATATTTTGTCATAAAAGTATGCAAAGAATGTGAACTGACAGTTCAAAGTTAACAGATTAATGACACTTCAATCTGTTTTGTAGATGGGATAGTACATGTCAATATACATAATGTTATGCATTGGAAGAATACATCAGAAGTGAATGTATTTAAATAAGAGCATTCTGGTTAAAATTGCATTCAATTCCTACATGTCTATTTCAAGATATTGATAGCTGAAGTTGTCAAAATTTATTTGTAGCAGGAGCATAGCTCCCAACTCTTGAGAAGGCAAATGCTGGTCCATGCCACGAATCGCCGTCCTGGGGGAGGGGTATAAGGAGAGGGGGTGTCCCCCTTGATTTTTTTTTGGAATCCTGTGATGCCTACATGTAAAATGGTGGCACTTAGAAAGGCTTTTGTCACCCAAAATTTTCTGAGAAATATGCATTTTTTGTGTGTAACATCAGTAAATTGAATAGTAGGTGATAATTCATTCTTTCCCGTGGCATGAAAATGTTCGCTGCTCGCCCCAATGAAAAGAAATATAGGCTAATTTGAGGTTCAAATGATGCTGTAAAGGAGGTTTTATACTAAATTATGCTAAATGCTAAAGAAATGATGGTTGCTAAGTCAAAATTTGATGCAATTTTTGTTTATGTATACTTGACAATTACAATGCGGGTTTTTTGGACGCTTGCGCGGGTCAGCGGGTTTTGGTGTTAGAATGCGGGTCCAACCCGCGAGTTGGGAGCTCTGCAGGAGTGAAATTTGAATGGAAAAAGGTGCAATGTCATAAATGACTAAAAGGTTAAACCAATGTTCTATTTTTCACTGTTGTTTTGACCTTGGATTGGATTGGGTTCAAAACTTTGCAACGGGGATGATAGGAGGGAGGGTTATTACAAAATCTAATTGAATGTCTTGTTTAAACCATATTTCAAGTGTTTAAGAAAAATGGATGCTTATTTTATGATATAACACTTGGTTCACATTTGGTACAGGACATAAAAATGTATGTATATCTCAAAAATGCATGTATGGGAAAATGGAAGCATAAAACTGAACAGGATGCTGCAGACTTCCTTAAGGAATTTTGTCGTTGACTACCGAGACATCACCTGAAGAGGCCAAAACAAATTGATGGGTGCCATAGTGACTATAATGTATGCCTCTGCTGTCAATAAGAAATTCATTTTCAAATTAATTTATTTTAAGAATGTAAACTGGCAACAGATGATTGAGTATCACATTAGCGTGGCACTTGAGCTCTCTGATGTTATCTACAAAATACTTACCCAGAGAAGCAACATTTTCTCCCAATGGCATTACAGACATTAATCATGTCACAGTACATGAGGTAACTATGCAGTCATGGTCATTATGCCAACTATGTTACAACTGTGTTGAGGTGCAGTATATTACACTAGATATCCCTTTAATTAAGCATCCACCCCCTGTTTATTTATCCCTGCTACTGTTATTCACACCTGCTACCCTAGGTCATTCATGCACCTCTTATCCTCATGTATACCCCAATTATCTTTTATGTAAATAGTTTATCTAATAATTCTAAGTCACAGTCCACTAAGTAAACTATTATATACTACAAGAATATTTAGCAGATCAATGCTATTTGTAATTGTTTGACCTGAACTTTCTGTTTCCTTGAAGATGTCAGGTGTATTAGCTGGGGACCACAGGAGTTCCTCCCCCTTGGTTATGGAGACTTGCTGCTGGCCAGAGGATCTCAGAAACAACAAACAGGAATCATTTGATCCTTTGGATGGACCAGAAGAAAACTTCAATGCCCAATTGGATAATCTAGACAAACAGGTTTGTATTAAAGAAAAGTTTAACTCTTTTCCTAGATCTTCTGCTCAAATATTTTGTCTTTTATAAAACAGTAACTCAGATTGCAAATTGACTCCCCCATTCTGTATTAGTGTAGGCCTGTACATGTGGGCCATGGGAGTATGTATGTATGTTTTTTAGATCCTCCTGCATGCAGGAACTTGGGAAGAAGCCATTATTGGCTTATCAAAGCCACAAGCCAACCGAAGTCAGTCTCTTAGATTCATATCTAACGTCCATGGTTATGAATTGTCAATTGTCAACAACTCTATAACTGGACGACATACATTAATCTTGGAGTGACTTCATTGCACATAATAAGTGGATTGGAGATGTTCACCTTCAATATATGTGACTGCTTATAAATTATATGATTCTGATAGATATCATTAATTCTTTGTTGGTATGTCATGATTCTCCCTCTTACCAAGATAACTAAGCTAGATACATTATCTTATAGACTTCAAGTTAATACAGTGAAAGCAATGCATCTTGGGATATCTTTGTATCTTCCTGTTAACTATTTTTGACTGTATGCATGATGCTAGTTGCAACCTAGATAGTAAAATCAGTTCTGTAGTATATATATATATATATATATATACTCAAACATGATAATAACCAAACTTAAGACTTAAACAACAAGTAAAGGACAGGAAATTATCCTGTTCTGGCAACAAGATATATTTGAAAAGGAGGAAGTGCTACATCCTGAATTGAATCTGCACAGCTGAAATTAACTGTTAACATGTGAGTCTGTTAATGACCTTAATGAAGATTGAAGTTTAATTGTACGTTAACATGACGCAGTATATTATCAGCACTGATCTGGTACCCCTTCGAGTTCACCATACAAATTTCTCATTTCTCAAAATATCATGGCAGTAAAGTATCAGCAGATAGTAGACCTGTGGATTGGTCACCACTTACATACATAGGCAAAGACACAAGCACAAAGATATTGTTTGTTAGCTGGGTGTGCTATTGTTAGTTGTAGTCATACGTACACAGCGCAAGCTTAAATATTGTTTTTCTCATCCCTTATTTGGGTACCAACTGATTTTGTTTACTTCATCAATTTTGCACCAGGCTGTGTGTTTACCTTCCCTGGTTGAAGCACCTGGAACTCCCCCACCCCCTCCTCTTATTAATAAACACAGGGATCATGGTATCGGATCAGTACTGGCCCATATTAGTCTAATAAGTAGATATCGATAAGTTTAGCTAATATTAAGGTATTCAGTGTCAGACTACCTATTAAATTAAGCACTTTTCAAAATTTTAAGGTAAATAGTAATCAAGCAAGTCAATCAAAATACTCATTAGTATTAGAAACTGTCGATGCATGTGTTTCCACAGTGACATGTTTCTTGATCAAGACATTAATGTTGAGATGGACATGACATGACTAGCCTACAGAGGTTCAGCTGATAGATGATTGTCTGTTGGTCTTTATACTACCAAACATAGCACTTTATTTGGGCCCAGACATTCACATGTAATGCATGGTAACACTCATAGCACATGATGTTTAGGTGTGTGCGTGGTAAGATATATGTGTGTGCGTGGTAAGATATGTGGTTAGGTGTGTGTGGTGAGATATATCTGTCAGCAATGATGATGGTGATGTGTGTGGGGTATGTAAGCAGTGTTTATTACTATTGGTGGGAGCTAGAGGTTAAAGATTTAGCTTGTCACCTGACCTGGATGAGCTACTGTTTAGTCTGGATAGAACATTCTGGGAGGAAATGTTGTTAGGTCTGTTTCTCCTTGATGGGAAATATAAATCATCGCCTGTCTGATGGAAGAGGCTCTAATTTAGTTTGGGATGTAAGCAAGGCTCAACTGTCGAGACTAGAATGGCAAGTTTTAATGAATGCATTAATTGGAATTCTGCCAGGTAGATCGGAGGGATTCAGTTATAAGCCATACACATGTAATTCAATACAGATAATGTTTATGCTTAAATGAGCTCACTCCAACCCTCCCTCCCCCTCCCCCTCTCCACCCTTCCTTACAACAATGTAACTAGCCAAATATGTTTGTTCATAATCACTGCTAACTGAGTTAACTATTTGCCCATAGTATTCCACTAGTTTAAAGTACCTATGAAATCAATGCGTGCGTTGAGTCAACTTGAGTGGTATGGCATCGGGAGGTGGGGCAATTAACAGCTCTTTCTCCTACTGTGAAATACTGAGAAATCACAGAGGTTCATTACTGTGGTAATTAAACATCTCCTAATTACCATCAGCATGAACTCTTCTCTCCTAATGAGGTATGTCATTTCCTTTTGGATATGTTTAGGAAGCTTACCTTTACCAATGATCTCATGAATAGTTCCTCTTCATGCTAACCAGGCAGTCACAGCTGCTGACCCACATATTACAATGCAGAGTCAAGTTGAAATATATCTAAAGCTCACTATACTTTCAACTGAAAGGATTTCATTAATAAAATGATATCACTCCAAACGTGATCATTTTAGTCCTACACTCGTGAATTAAGTGGTACTTTGCCCAAGGGCTGTTACATGTTAGCTGTAGGTGTGTCTGCTATGAAAGTAATGTAGGCCAGCCTGGCTTGGCTAATTCTTGATATTGTTTTAAAATATTAACCAACTTTCTTGAAGTGTTAAACATCAACTGTAACACAATAACAGTCAACTGATGTTGTGCTCTTTTACTTCAAGGTATGAGTCTAATAAATTGTACACACAACCAGCTACTTTTACTAAGGCTCTTTGCAATTTCTTAAATATCATCTCACTGGAATGTTGTATACACAGAAGTATTCGTTTTAATCATGAACAGAAGACCTATCTAGTTTTATGTTTAAATAAATATTCCTGATTTATGTAAATAGTAAATTGTAGTCAAAAGGAAACAGAATAAAAGGGGAAAAAAGTGCTCTGAAGGTGATAAACAGTTACAATTACTTTCAGACTTAAGCAAACAAAATAGCATTATCATATGAACTACCTGAATATACTTTATACATAATTAAAAGTTATTTTCAAACATATCTAAATTTACTGAAACTTCAAGCAGTCACATGGAATTAAGCATGTGACAACAACAACAACTCAAGTCTGACCAAGTCTTCTGTGCAGAGAGTCTGACTGTGCTTATATGCTATTAAAGTGTCTTCAAGATAAGAGCAAGTCGTAAACTTTGTTATGAACTATGTAAGATTTTCATCTAGCTTTAAGTTTGTTGTTGTTGCTGCAGAGCTGGACACACTGTTTGGGGGCAGTAGTGATGACAAGCAGTTCTCCTTGTATTGATAATATGGACAAACAATATGTTTTCAACAGCCTCTGATTAAGTTCTGACTGCATTTGAGATTCCTATAAGTTTGACAAATCTATTAGCAATCAATTCAATTCCAAAGATTACAATTGTATTCAGGGACGTAGCCAGGGGGGGAGCAGGGGGAGCGACTGCTCCCCCCCTTTCAGTTTCGAAAAAAATGTTTAAAAACTGTCGTTTTTTTAGCATGGTATTTTGTCAGTGCTCTTTTGATCTTGAATACTCCTCAGCACCGTTAACTCGATTATAATCGTAGTAACATTCACGCCTACTGTTTCAACTACTTACTTTGGCAGATGCAATAAGCTAAATTTAGCCTATAGCCTATTACAAGCCTACAGTTGGCCACAGCGTAATAAAATACATATTGCCTTAATAACCGCACTCTATGGAATGTCACAAACCGTATGCACAACAACGTTCGTTCTCATCCTTTCTATGATTCGTCCTAAGTTGTTGCACGAACAGCATGTTATGAAGCTAAGCTAGCAATCGTACGTGATACGCACTCCCTATAAATAATTATTACACTGCTAATACACTGCGATAACGATATTTTTTTAGACCACTGCATATCTGGCTATATTACAAAATATGAAAGTTTATATTGTCCATCATTCGTCAAATGTATTAAAGTCCAGACATTGGACAATAAACAAGAATCATCCTACTGGAAAAATTGTAAAAGGGCACTATGTTTGTCTTTCTGATATATTACGTAAAAGAACATGTAAAAGAATTTAAACAGGAAAAAAAATCTGCTGATAATAAGATATCATATGATCAGGGGCGTAGCCAGTATGTAGCACTGTAGGCCCGGGCCTACACATTTTTGGCCAAGTTACCTTTTTTTTAAATACACCCATAATTCAAATCCATAAGCTTACTGGACGAGTTTAAGATTCTAGACAGGAAAAGCTATTGAAATGAACGTAGCAAGAATGTGGCTAAATTAGGTGACCTATTCTTCTGTCATCTAGGCTGTCATTTCTATCGCGTGTCGTTTCATTCAACACTCTACCCGCCGAAAAAGACTAGATTCCGATCTTGTCAGTTTTTTAACATCTATTGAGGAACTCGTTTACGCAAATAATATTTCAGTTGAGAAAACAGTTGAGAAATTTGCATCAGATGGCAATCGTTGGATAGCTCTCGCCTTCTCTTATTAGGCTAACTTAAATATTTACTAGCTACAGTTGTATCAAAGACAATTACTGGCTGTAGTTGTATCAAAGACATTTCTGGCCTATCTTTGTATATACAAGTATCAGAAGTTGAAAAGTAAGACTACTCTGTACATGTACCTTGCTAATTTTAAATACATTATGTAGTATTGAATTACGTACTATTTTAACTCGTTTGTTTTTTGGGTTTAAAAGTGATATTGAATGAGGTGTCTCAAGTTACCAAGAGGCCAGGGAACCAGAATGAACACTCGGGAAGGGCCGTTTCCGGCCATCTGGGGGGTTTGTAAAACCAAAAATTTTCTTGTACGCTCCGCGCCAACCGATGGTGGTGCTCCGCTCAGATAGTCGTGCCTACAACTTTGAAAATCCATACCAATCGCAAAAAGTGCTCCCCCCCCTTTCAAATTCCTGGCTACGTCGCTGATTGTATTCAACATTTTATCCAATAATATTGAAAATATGTAACTTTGTCTCAGCCACTTTAAATTGAAACTGACAAAGTAAGTTATAAAATAGATAACATATCTATTGATAAGGTTGTAGGAGCATATCATCTCACTAGTGGTCACAGTGTCCCACTAATAACCATAACATCCCACTAGTGAGCACAGTGTCCCACCTGATGACTATAATGTTCTATAATAATGTAATCAGTGACTGCAGCATACCACCAGTGGCCATAATGTTCCATCAGCAGTCACAGTGTCCCACCTGTGACCATAATGTTCTATAATAATGTAATCAGTGACTGCAGCATACCACTAGTGGCCATAATGTTCCATCAGCAGTCAGAGTGTCCCACATGTGACCATAATGTTCCAGGGGGATCACACTGTCCCCCCAGTTAATACGATCTCCCATCAGTGACTCTATTGTTCTACCAGTTATCCCAGTGTCCCACCAGTGACCAAAATGTTCCACCTCTGGTCACACTGTCCCGCCAGTAAACACAGTGTCCTGAGTGACTATAGTATCTCACCAGTGAAGAAGTGTCCTACCTGTTACCTTTAATATACACACCAGTAACCACAACACTCTACCACTGACTGCAATGTCCCACCAGTAAACACAGTGTCATGCGAGACTAAGTATCTCACCAGTAAAGAAGTGTCCTACCTGTTACCTTTAATATACACACCAGTAACCACAACACTCTACCACTGACTGCAATGTCCCACCAGTAAACACAGTGTCCTGCGAGACTAAGTATCTCACCAGTGAAGAAGTGTCCTACCTGTTATACACACCAGTAACCACAGCACTCTACCACTGTCTGCAATGTCCCACCAGTGATTGTTATCCCATTGGTGACCACAATCCCCCAGGGACCAGTGTTCCTGGACCAGTGGTTATAGTATCCCACTTGTGAAGAACATTGGTGCAGTTAATGCCATAGAGTGTTATAACAGGTGTCCATATAAAATGACTCTAACAATTTGGTCATATCTGCATTTGAGTGGCTTATAGTTGTATGTTAAAGAGGTTATGAAATGAAAAAAAATTCTTTATCATCGTATTCTGTACACTCGTAGCTTTCCAATGATACCCAATTTGTGTCAAACGAAGCTTGCATCCTCGAGGAATAAACGATTAAAAATTCGAGGGTAATAAAAACTTTCTAAAAATTGTTGTATTTACGGTAACGCGGCGTGACGTCAGTCGAGGAACTCAGCTCACTTCCGAGACGCGCTATGTTTACATTCTTAAACGTCTGAGAACACACACCATTACACTGTTGCAGTGCTCCGTAGTAATTGAGATTTGGTGTTTGGAGTTTGTTTTTACGTAAATTTATCTCGTAAATGTTAAAAATGCCGAGCCGATATGTGGTATCAGGTTGCTCCACCACTAGTAAAGGCGGATTTCTACTGCAAGCTTTTCCAAAAGATGACAGAAATCGAAGAATTTGAACACGACTCGCTCAAAACACTACACATACACAACGTTACGAGTGCCTGTAGGCCTATACTGTTGCCAAATTACTTGTTATGACCATAGCATAGGCCTCCTTGATACAGCAAATGACGATTTTTTTTATGGTTACCTAATATTTCGCACAAATTTTAAAGCCAGTTGGTTTTAGAACAATCAATACTAGATCTGCAAGTTTTCTTTTGTGGTAAAACTGGCGTTGTGTTGTGATTTTACGTAACAGTTGGATGATACAATTACACGGGCTAGCCTGTTATACAACGTCTATTAGTTAGGTCTAGACCCCATGTTACCACTACTAGTACTAGGGTTGCAATGTACAGAATGTCACATTTTCCTTGCACTGTAAGACACAAAATTCAAGAAGCTTCGCTACGAAGTTAAGTAGCAGGATCATCGACATTCGAGATAATTTAAATCATATGATGGTCTTAATAACGGTGGTTTTGTTTATGCTCAACCGACCAGTTTCGGTTCAGGGTTGTCCAACCGTTCTGCTCGGGGACTTCGATCGGCAGCGACGCGTCTCGGCCACCGGGATCGTTTTACAATTCTTCTGCAAGGGGCTCAATTGATAGGGAAAAACACTGATATTATCTTCATCACCCTCGAAAACTATTTCCTCCTCTTCTTCCTCAAGAAAATAATTTTCGTCAAAGCTTACGAATGTCCTGAGATATTTCCTCGGAATCGGAAGATTCGGGAGAAGACATTTTCAATTGATGAGAAGAGTGTTGTGGTTACATGTAGTAAACTGTGTAACGCCGTATCGGTAAACAGCGGGGAGCCGGCTTTGGCTGAAATGGTTCCTTTGATGACGTCAGATGAACTGCGGTGGGCAACTTTGCTTTTTTTTTTGAGTGGCAGCTCGAGAGGTCTCTGGGGAATACTTTGACAGCGAATTTCTGGCGTTTGAAGCCGTATTTACGGAAAGTTGTGCATGGATGGTGTTGTAGTAATGTAGATAAACCATTCTAAGACATGAAAATTTTTCATTTCATAACCTCTTTAATTACCTTAGAACCTAAGATGTCAAATGGAAGGAAGCATTGCTACCATAGAGGGCAGGATGATTACTTACATAATGTAAAATGTCAAATGGAACTAAGCATTGCTCTCATTGGGGGCAGGATGATTACTTACATTATTTAAAATGTCAAATGGGAAGTAAGCATTGCTACCGTAATGGGAAGGAAGGTAATTACCTAACAAAAGATGTCAAATGGAAGGAAGCATTAGCACCATAGAGGGGAGGGAGGTTGAATGTAAAATTTGTAATAAATAATTCATAGCTATTGATTATGCTTGCTGCCCTCTATGGTTCCTTCAGCATGGAGAAGAAGGTGAATTTATATTTAGAAACTTAAACAGAGCAAGCATATGTGTTGGAAATAAAATACGATAAATTGTTCAGTTAGAACTCATGAAAACAATGGCAACTTAATTGTATCACTTGATCAGGACTAATACTGTCAGTGAGACTGGGGTTGGCTAGGGATGGTGGAAGAAATATGGGGGGGGTGGTGTAGGTTAGCTGCCATTATCCCAGGTCTGCGTAAAAAAAAATATTGTTAACTGCACTTTCCGTGGCTTTTTGTAATTTTTTTAAAATTCCAGATGTTAACCTCAGCTGCCCAGTCCACGAATTGATGTAGATTGTATTGTGTTGTAACTTATGGAAACAGGAAGTGCATCGTTGAGCCAGATCAAGCGAAATGAATTTTCCTGTCTGGTGCGAACGGATTCATATTATTGGGGTGGTCGGAATATTAATAGGAAAGAATAAGGGATGGATTGTTAATGCAGCTGGTTATGGTTCATAGCGAAACTCAGATAAACAATATAAAGCCAATCTCATTCACGTCACTAGACCAATTCACTATACAGACATGACTGGTACATTGGGTTTGTTTGAGCTGCTGGTGGTGCAATCAGCTGGCACTTTATCTTGGTTAGCTATGTTAGAGCTATATAGAGTTGTTAGCTTACCCCAGAGAGACTAGTTATTACCCTTCACAGAAACTGACAAATTATAATCAATGGTCATGTTATATTGTGTTACATTGCATGTTATTGTTTGGTATTTCTTTTGCCTTTAACATGATCTGGCACAATTAGAGACATTGATTTTAATTTTGTAAATTAATTATGAAAATTGAAGCTTGAACATGGAAATATTTTGTAAGAACTGGTGGTATAGTTTTGCATAGTATCAGTTACATACAAAGCTGAGCATGTGGAACAGTCCATATACTGTACTATGTATTGCATACTGTATGTACTATGTACTGCATACTGTGTACGATCCAAGTGAGTTCTTCCTGTTTAGAATTGACTGTACGGCCTACACTCTCCTCGTGAATTACCCTGCACCGGAATTCCAATTGTCCTGATTCATTTGAAAATGGCACTGGTGATACCTCCATCGAAATATGTGACGGAAGTGCAAATCAATATTGGCACATAAAACTAAACCTAAGAAAGATATAAGGTGATTCCAGAGCTATGCATCAAAAGCTGACAAACTTAATAACTGACCATGAAATAAAAAACTGCCAACCAAGCTGAGCTCTGCCCAACCTCTTAGCTTTGCTTGTCTTGATGTACTAGCCAGAGTAGATGTTTCCTAGTTGTACCCTAAGTAACATACTGTGTGAGACTAAGGTGTTCATAGATTTCCCCTATCTCCTAGCTATGTTACATGCTCTTTATCGATGGCTAAGGCATGAGTAGATGTTTCCTAGTTGTACCCTAAGTAACATACTGTGTGAGACTAAGGTGTTCATAGATTTCCCCTATCTCCTAGCTATGTTACATGCTCTTTATCGATGGCTAAGGCATGGGTTGATGTTCCTAGTTGTACCCTTAGTTACATACTGTGTGAGACTAAGGTGTTCATAGATTTCCCCTATCTCCTAGCTATGTTACATGCTCTTTATCGATGGCTAAGGCATGGGTAGATGTTTCCTAGTTGAACCCTTAGTTACATACTGTGTGAGACTAAGGTGTTCATAGATTTCCCCTATCTCCTAGCTATGTTACATGCTCTTTATCGATGGCTAAGGCATGGGTAGATGTTTCCTAGTTGTACCCTTAGTTACATACTGTGTGAGACTAAGGTGTTCATAGATTTCCCCTATCTCCTAGCTATGTTACATGCTCTTTATCGATGGCTAAGGCATGGGTAGATGTTTCCTAGTTGAACCCTTAGTTACATACTGTGTGAGACTAAGGTGTTCATAGATTTCCTCTGTCTCCTAGCTATGTTACATGCTCTTTATCGATGGCTAAGGCATGGGTTGATGTTTCCTAGTTGTACCCTTAGTTACATACTGTGTGAGACTCAGGTGTTCATAGATTTCCTCTGTCTCCTAGCTATGTTACATGCTCTTTATCGATGGCTAAGGCATGGGTAGATGTTTCCTAGTTGTACCCTTAGTTACATACTGTGTGAGACTAAGGTGTTCATCGATTTCCCCTATCTCCTAGCTATGTTACATGCTATTTATCGATGGCTAAGGCATGGGTAGATGTTTCCTAGTTGTACCCTTAGTTACATACTGTGTGAGACTAAGGTGTTCATAGATTTCCTCTGTCTCCTAGCTATGTTACATGCTCTTTATCGATGGCTAAGGCATGGGTAGAACTTCCTAGTTGTACCCTTAGTTACATACTGTGTGAGACTAAGGTGTTCATCGATTTCCCCTATCTCCTAGCTATGTTACATGCTCTTTATCGATGGCTAAGGCATGGGTA
>JAIPMN010001824.1:20271-31046 GCA_020650975.1 Apostichopus californicus | reverse complement strand
GCTAAGGCATGGGTAGATGTTTCCTAGTTGTACCCTTAGTTACATACTGTGTGAGACTAAGGTGTTCATAGATTTCCTCTGTCTCCTAGCTATGTTACATGCTCTTTATTGATGGCTAAGGCATGGGTAGATGTTTCCTAGTTGTACCCTTAGTTACATACTGTGTGAGACTAAGGTGTTCATCGATTTCCCCTATCTCCTAGCTATGTTACATGCTCTTTATCGATGGCTAAGGCATGGGTAGATGTTTCCTAGTTGTACCCTTAGTTACATACTGTGTGAGACTAAGGTGTTCATAGATTTCCTCTGTCTCCTAGCTATGTTACATGCTCTGTATGGCAAAGGCATATTGCTCCCTGTCTCCTTCCCATTCAACATTAGATGATGATCTAAGTACTAGGGTATTGATTAGTGAATGTTTCCTTTGACCAAGATAGCTTGTGATTGTTCCTAGTATGTGAACATTAGATGATGCTGTAATTACTAGGGTATTTATGAGGGAATGTTTCTTTTTACCAAGGTAGCTTTAATATGATTGTTACTAGTATGTATTGAACATTGGATGATGATCTAATTACTCGGGTATGTTTTAGTGAATGTTTCCTTTGACCAAGATAGCTTGCTATTGCTTAATAGTATGTGAACGTTACATGATGATCTAATTACTAGGGTATTTATTACTGAATGTGAACATTAGATGATGATCTAATTACTCGGGTATTTATAAGGGAATGTTTCCTTTTACCAAGATAGCTTATTATTGGTACTACTGTAGTATGTGAACATTAGATGATGATCTAATTACTAGGGTATGTTTTAGTGAATGTGAACATTAGATGATGATCTAATTACTAGGGTATGTTTTAGTGAATGTTTCCTTTGACCAAGATAGCTTGTTATTGTTCCTAGTATGTAAACATTAGATGATGATCT
Organism: Apostichopus californicus; assembly: GCA_020650975.1. NCBI lineage: Eukaryota > Metazoa > Echinodermata > Holothuroidea > Aspidochirotida > Stichopodidae > Apostichopus > Apostichopus californicus. The sequence continues at coordinate 30,113 of JAIPMN010001824.1, read as the reverse complement.
AATTACTAGGGTATATTTTAGTGAATGTTTCCTTTGACCAAGATAGCTTTTTATTGTTACTAGTATGTGAACATTAGATGATGATCTAATTACTGGGTATTTTTACATTAGATGATGATCTAATTTCTAGGGTATGTTTTAGTGAATGTTTCCTTTGGTGGTTGCCAACCGTATACATGACAGGAAGTTCATGTGACATATTTTAATGACAGTCTTATAATGAACAGCCCTTCATGGAAATGATTCTGTTGTTAAACTGACTTAATTTGGTCGCTTTATTGGTTAGAAATCAAGAGTAAAGTAGTAAAGTTTATTAAGAGTTAGGTTTACTTATTGATTGACCATGGCATGTCAGACCCATTTAAATAGAGACTTGATATGCATTGAAGGATATGACAGTGTTGCCCCTGACAGGGATCAGCGTTCAAGAATTAGAAATAACGGATATAGTCATTAATCTATAACATCCTTGCAAGAATCTTTTATCTAAGATGTTTGGACTTTTTGAGACTTCACTTTTAGATATGTTTTTATCCACAAGAGTACATTAGTTAATAGGACATGAGTTGTCTATGGAGTTTAATATCAGTTTCTCAGTTCTTGTCAAAATAGGAAATGCTGCCTGCAGGCAGCGATGACTGGCTCTCTTGTGAAGAACTGAGCAGAAAGACTGGTCTTGGTCGGTGGTGTTGTTCAAGTACCTATCTGGAATGTTCAAGCACAAATGTTTGACATAAAGTTAAATCTTCAACACTTGTTTGATGTATAATATTACTAACACTACCAGTGAGCATGGATGTGACTAAAACAAATCAATCACTCATTCAGCTGTATTATTCATTGGATAACTTGAGCAGTCTTTCTGAGAGGATCAAAGTTAATTTTCTGAATAACTTCAGAGGATCTTATATTCATAATAATCTGGAGATTAAACTTAAACTAATGGAATATAATTTCCTTCATTTGCCAAGGCATTGAGGTACCTCTGCATTTAACAGGAATATTAAACTAATATGGAAACCTGATTAATATCAACATTGATATATATTTGACAACAATAGAGAACATTATAATAATGCGGGCAATACTTCCGAGGGTTTTGTTTACACTACAATGGATCTTGTTAATTATGCAAGAGGCAAGCTCTTCTGTTTTGGAGTTACATCATGACTGTAATACTGTACTCTGGAATCCCTGCTTGCTAGTTTCATCAGTAGATTGGACACTTCAGTTTCAAACCATGTCAAATTGACCAAACAAGTGACTTTAGTGGAAGTCAAATTTAATAATTGTGACGTATCATTAATATATTCAAGACATATATTTGATAACATGTTAATTTCCTACAAGAAATGTCTGTGTGCAACTCATGCTGATGAACTTCAGCATCAACTGGTTTTTGTCTTAAACTCAATTTTAATCCAGAGCCACTGAAGCATGACATTACTTTGTCTTTGTTTAATTTCTATTATTAGTATTATACAAAATTTATTTTTGTATTGTCTCGGATGAGTTTATATTACGTTCGTTGTTCTTCACCGAGTAGCCTTCCATTGTTGTCGTTCATGTAATTTGCCATACCATAGTTTGACAGTTTAAGAAAAAATGTCTTCCTTGAAGAAATGGAGTTCGCTCAGAGGTGAGAAAGATAGACGAATGTTTAAGTTTGGTACAGTTGGATCTCATGGGTCATCGAATCAGTCAAATTCTTTAGATAGTCTCATTTCCAACGTATTTGAAGGTATTGATTTTTCAAAATTGCTGGATACAAGATGTGCTAGCAAACAAAATTCAGTCGAAGATATTTTTGCTGTCAGCATAACACCTAGAAAAGTGTCCATTAATAATAAGCCAGTGGTTGACAATATAGAAGCCAAGCTTCAGGGAAATGATGGAGACATTGATAAAAGTAAACCGATTTTCAGTGAAGACATTAAATCAAATGATGAAGAAGAGGCTGAGAAAGATGCCCCGAGGGAAGATGACAACAGAGATGGAATTGAAAAGGATGACAGACGAAGAGGAGTCAAAAGAGCTAGAAGTTTTAAAACAAAGATGCAAAGATTTTTTCATCTGGAGAAAGGTCTGACGAGAAGAGGAGTTTGGAACAGAAAAAGCCTTCCAGACAGGCTAGCACAACATTCTCCATCCCACAAGGAAGATGATGGCCAGAAATATGACGACGAGAAAATGTCAAAGAAGCAAGAAAAGTCACTCGACTGTCATGGCTACAAACCAATTCCTGAAGGTGGAGAAGGTAATGGCTTTAGTGCAATAATAATAAAAAACAGAAATATAGTTGCTGACTGCTCACTTAGTGGAGTGAGTGACTTGGAGATATCTGAAGGTGATGACATTCCGAAAGAAACCGAAAAATCTCCTGTTCCTCATATTTCATCCGAGGGAATCGATAAAGTGGAAGAAGAAGGTGAAACGCTTGTCATGTTTGCAAATCCACCTAAAGAGTTTGCTGATGTGAGCAGTAACTCTGCTGCACATACTGACAAATCTACTGTTGGCAACTTGATTCAACGTCAAACCAAGCAAAGGTCAAAGGTAACCTCACTGAATAACCACTTGAAGAGCTGTCCTGACCTCAGTGTGCCAGAGAATGTCACAGATGAAACATGTTTTCGTCATGATGCTCTCATTAATCGACAAACTTCTAAACCAGGAGAGATACCTGACAGTTGTTTCTACAACATCCCTCAACCTGACATTTATCAAGAACATCAATTTTGCCAATCCTTAGAGCTTTCTGCAAAGGTGGACAGCTCTGACCGTTTGTCTGATCTTGCTGATTCAGGCATCAGTCATGACAAAGAACTGAATGTTCAAACAAATGTTACAAAGAAAGACAGAACCAAGAGAAGTCTAATGATTTCTAGAAGGAAAACAGTTCCCAACCAAGAAAAAGCCATTATTGCAGCACTGGAAAAATTTGAAGATATTAAACAGGTAAAACAGCTACACTGAGTTATCACTGAGAGATGACACAATAGTGATTTTAATATTTGAAGATATAAAACTAGATAAATAGCTATCAAGGGTTACCAGGTAAGGATGTTAACACTCAATTTAATCCAATTAAATTGGCATAACATTGGCTCAAATTCTGGCTGAGTCACAGCAAAGGCTCTAGAAGTAGAAGTAGTTGCCTCCTTGCTTGATACTCAGTTATTTGAAGGGGGTAACTTATTGGATTGGACATGTTATTGTACTGGGTATGTTGACTGGCAACTCATTGGATTGGACATCCTGTTGTATTTTGGTATGCTGGATTGGACATGTTGTATTTTGGTATGCTGGATTGGACATGTTGTTGTATTTGGTATGTTGACTGGCACTCATTGTTTTGAACATGTTGTATCCAGTACATTCACTGGCCTTGCTTGTATAATCCCCAGGAACATAAAGGGATTGAAGACTCATGCACAAAGAAATGTCTGTTGCCTTAATCTGACCTAGATCGAACGAGGTGTAACAGAAGTGTTAGTCACCACCATCGATCACAGAAAATACACACACAGCTTGCTACCGTTGGTAATTAGACACTAGTGTACAGTCAATACATGCAGCTACGGTCAATTCCCACAGCACAGTGTACATAGCAGCGATGGACATCTCAGGTCCAAAAAAAGATAACAAGGTGTCACATTTCATTACTGTCTGCATTTTGTAGCGACAAAAAAAAACTTCACTTGCAGGCAATGGAAAGTTAACTTTTGTCAGAGGGCGGCATGCGGTTTGGGGGGAGTCTTCAATGCCTTTAAGAGAATGAGTGGTAAAGAGCACAGAGATGACTTGCATAAATTTGCACAATGTATAAAAGAGTCACAACTGCTAATATGTTTCTTATGTAACTGCTGCACTGTGAGATTTTGATACCAAATTCTACAGAAAGATGCAGCCATGTATTTCATTGGTGCTGTGGCATAACCAGCCATGAAGGGAGAAGCTCCCACTTTTGAAAGTGGGCAGGACTTTATGTTCCCGCTTTCCCACAGCTATTTTTTACTAGTGGTGTACTCCAGTGCATCGCAGGACCAATTCAGCTGGATCCTTTGAATTGACAGAAAGTGGTTATTACTGGGATATTTGATTTGGCAAAATGGCGATTGTAATATGATGAATTCATGCAAAGGTTTAGTTTGAGTGAAATATGGTATTTGATGCAAACACCTATTAATACCTTTTATATCAAAAAAAGTTCTTGTTTTTCTTTTGCATTTTTTTGAACAGTGGTTTTGTAGTTCTGAAGTCAATAACAACACATATCCTGACATGATACATTTGTCTGTGATTCTATGGGACAAATGCTCTATTTATGTTACTAAATTTATACCTTATTTATTCCCTTTCACATTGGAGACACGGTTGTTTCAGTTTAATATGACAAATGTTTGCAGCAATCAGTCTGTTGAAGGAGGGGGGTGGGGCGAGGTGGGGTGAAATTTGATCAAGTTTTTGATTATGAAGTATTTCATACTCTTTTCTATCTATGCAACTATTTGGATGAGAGTTCAGAAAGTAGAGAGCCATTAGCCAATAGAAGTACAGGACTGCTCATAGGTCAGAGTAATAATGGTACATTAACTGTGATATAACCTGATTCCTTTGGCATATTGTCAACATATTATGAGCTTGACTTCTTTCGAGATTATTTTTAGATTTGGCACATTTCCATGATGGAATTACGTACCTGTTCAATTTGTTCTATAGACTGAATTCAAATGGCTGTAAATAACAGTAGTTCATATGGTAACAGCACAACCCATTGCCTTAATATTAAAACATCCTTTCCCTTTCATGAAAATAAGTTTGGCCTCTTCATTATCACGTTTTCTTTGCCCTGCTTGTCAGTATTCATAAAGTTATCATCCAGAGTAACATAAGCACGGACAGTATAACAATTAGTGTCAATTATAAATTGTAACCCTAACGACAGTGACCTTGATGGCAAGTGAAGGGACGTTTGGAGCATTGGGTCGGAAAACTGTGTGAAGTAAATGATTTAAGTTATTATAATAATATCTCCAAATTGTTCAGTTAACCTTGTTTGACTATATATGGTTAAATATATGTCTTCATCCAAGTGTAATCAAACATGTGAAAGTAATACTCCAACTGCGCAAAGGATGTTAGTGCAGTCACGAAATGGTTGGACATGTAACAATATCAATCAAAAAACATAGCAAGTAGTTTCACAAAGGTAGGATATTTATAGGCCTAAGATCTCTTAATTGTCATATTTGATGGGTTTCATATCCTGTGAGCTATAATTGTGTGTCATTCTGACTGAGTCATGGACATTATTCATAGATGGAAAGTTAATAAAACTTTATGAGTTATGTGGCTATAAACATTGTCCCAATAGCGTACATGCTCAGTTACAAACTGTTTTATTAAATACAGAATATTTTGTCATATAAATTTTGTAATTTTTTTATTAACCTACATTCATTGTTCTGGTTTGATGGACTAAATTGAGTATTTCTTTTATTCAGGTACCTTATCTTTCTATTCATCTTCTACTTATGCAATAACCAAATTGTGACCAAATTTTAAGGGATCATCATTCCGGTGCCTGAAGTTGAGTGTTGGAAATTGTCTGTACCTTTAGTTCAAAACCACATCTAAATTTGTCACATTTTATATTTATTCACAGAGAATAATTTTTCTCTGCTTACAAAAGATCTGTTGTCTTTTGATGATTATTTTAAACTGGATGATGGTATAGTGCTGTATTTTTCCATGTGAAGATAGTAATAGCAATTAAGGATTAAACCAAGTACAACATTAAAGTACCATCGGAACAATAACTTTGAACAGTAATTTTTATTTATTTTTATCTAAGATCATTTTTTAATTGATTGTTTCCTGGTCATTCTTTGTTTTCTTTTGATTAGGAGTTGACAGCAACAGCCATGACGATCCAGGACGCCATCAGTAACCTACAACACGAATACAAACGAACCAGTCAGGTCAGTGAGAGTACTGATGATGGTGGTGAGAATTACCATGGCAACAAGCTACATCCTCCACACCACAAGCTGGTCAGGCTTTGCTCTAGGAATCGAAGGTGTCTATCAAGGGTGAGTATAAGCAGGGACAGTAGGCCTGCTGATTCTGATATAGTCTTGTTAGATAACTTGAACTAATGTTTGTAGTTTCCCCACAGGACAACTAGTAACAGTTAGGGAAACCATTTTTATATTTGTTAATATATGCCAGTGTAGTCAGCCAATCATGCTTGGTAATCCATTAAACCCCGGTCTAATAACTGAACAGACCTTACATGTACTGACATCTTAGAAACCTGTTAGCTGTGTGAACTTTTGCATGAACTGTGCATGTGAAAAATGTGATTGATGGTCATTTATCAGACATATCCCAGACCTCCTTGGCTATGATGAGGTGATTGATGGTCATTTATCAGACATACCCAAGACCTCCTTGGCTATGATGAGGTGATTGATGGCCATTTATCAGACATACCCAAGACCTCCTTGGCTATGATGAGGTGATTTATGGTCATTTATGATGAGGTGATTGATGGTCATGTATCAAACATATCCCAGACCTCCTTGGCTATGATGAGGTGATTGATGGTGATATATCAAACATACCACAGATCTCCTTGGCTATGATGAGGTGATTGATGGTCATTTATCAGACATACCCAAGACCTCCTTGGCTATGATGAGGTGATTGATGGCCATTTATCAGACATACCCAAGACCTCCTTGGCTATGATGAGGTGATTGATGGCCATTTATCAGACATACCCAAGACCTCCTTGGCTATGATGAGGTGATTGATGGTCATTTATTAGACATACCCAAGACCTCCTTGGCTATGATGAGGTGATTTATGGTCATTTATGATGAGGTGATTGATGGTCATGTATCAAACATATCCCAGACCTCCTTGGCTATGATGAGGTGATTGATGGTGATATATCAAACATACCACAGATCTCCTTGGCTATGATGAGGTGATTGATGGTCATTTATCAAACATACCACAGACCTCCTTGGCTATGATACGGTGATTGTTGGTCATTTATCAAACATACCACAGACCTCCTTGGCTATGATGAGGTGATTGATGGTCATTTATCAAACATACCACAGACCTCCTTGGCTATGATGAGGTGATCGATGGTGATATATCAAACATACCACAGATCTCCTTGGCTATGATGAGGTGATTTATGGTCATTTATCAGACATACCCAAGACCTCCTTGGCTATGATGAGGTGATTGATGGTCATTTATCAGAGAGTCACCAGACACATTTTAGTGGAAAATGCATTGATAAGAAATGTTTGTACATCAAGCATATAGGCAATTTAGGCCATTACTCATTAGTCCAAACCACACAGGAACAAACATCTTGCTGATGAACACAGAAAGCACCTCTTTCATAGGATTAAAATCAGCCATCCTTGCAATTTAACATACATAACACATTTGCCTTCCAACTGTTACTATTTAAAGATTTATATCAACCATATACTGGGATGTGTTGATCCTCTATGAAAAAGGCTAGTGTGGAATTATTAAACACAAGTTAACTTACTAAATACTAGCATGATCTTCACTGTGACAACATATAATAATCAATAATAATCAGCAGTTATTTGATGCTTAGGCGACCAAAAATTTGGGAGAAACCTGCAATGGCTTATGGATTTCAACTTACAATTGGTGGCTTCAAATTCAACATTTTTGACTCAAATTTGAAGTCTTTTCAAATTAGAAAGTCATTTCAGAAGGGAAATCCGTAGATTGCTCTATGATGAAAAACCCACCTCACTATGACCCAGCTGAGTATCGAACCTGGTACCTTCAATTGCTAAGCCTCATTGCTCCAAATGTCACCGCCTTTATCCACTCGGCCATGCAGCAACAGTATATCTCTCAAATATCAATTTATATAACCCTTGGCAACTTCCACTCATCTACCCTGGCTGGCCTATTGCATTGTAAATCAAGGTCCACTGTTTCAATGGAAGTGGCACCGATCAGTAGTTACCAGTATTTATAAATTTAGAGCTGTAGTGACATATTTTTTTCAGGTCAATTTCCAATCACTATGTAAACTACAAAGCACAGATCTGTTCATAGTTGTCAGTTGACCATTAGATATGATTCCTACAAGTCAGGTAAGAACTATTTCTTGTGAATCTAGCCTTCAACTCAGTGCAGACATTCCAACTCACACGCATTTGGCGTGTGACACATGCATTTCCAGCCCTTCACACGCTCACACGCTATGTGCACTTTATCACACGCAATCCACAAACAATCTCCGAAAAACCGTGTGCAACCATGGAGCGAAATCCATATAAACCAAGGTCTAAAATCAGGTTAGCGGCATAATTAAAGTATTTTTGGTTTCGTCTAGCATCCACTGTTTAACCGATAAAGTGCCCCTACGCATACGCTTATAGCTAGAAATTGAGAAGTGCGCTTCAATTTCCGATATAAATGTTCAATTATGTTAGCAAGTGATTACTTTCATCGATTCAAGAAAAGTCTTTGTTGAGAATTGTCATGCTTGTTGAGTTCAATAATATATATGTGATGATGAAATTCTCAATATAAAATTACTCAGAGAAACTGAAAAAGAATGCACCATTTTGCATCTGGGCAGTCAAAAATACGAAAATTTTTCCATAGGGGAGGGGGACACCCCCTTCCCTTAGACCCCTCCCCCACTGCCGCTGATCACACTCATAAATTTTCCTCAATGTTGGAAAGTCTGTCAGTGTGTTCACTCATATCTGGTATCTCACAACCTATCAATGTGTGCTGGTGCATGGGAGTAAATTCATGCCATTAATTATATGTTATTACATCTAGGAGGGATTACCCCTTAAAAATATCTTGTTATTATAAGTAAGTTGTCATCTACGCTCAGCTGCATGTTGACAAAGGTAGAACAGAGCTGTCATTTACAGAATATGAAGAACTTACTAATAGTTTGCATGACACTCTCCCTCTGTGTTAGCAACCAGTGAATGGTATCATGTTACCAGTTACCCTCTCCCTCTGTGTTAGCAGCCAGTGAATGTTATCGTGTTACCAGTTACCCTCTCCCTCTGTGTTAGCAACGAGTGAATGGTATCCTGTTACCAGTTACCCTCTCCCTCTGTGTTAGGAACCATTGAATGGTATCATGTTACCAGTTACGCTCTCCCTCTGTGTTAGGAACCATTGAATGGTATCATGTTACCAGTTACGCTCTCCCTCTGTGTTACCAGCCAGTGAATGTTATCGTGTTACCAGTTATCCTCTCCTGCTGTGTTAGGAACCATTGAATGGTATCATGTTACCAGTTACCCTCTCCCTCTGTGTTAGCAACCATTGAATGTTATCATGTTACCAGCTACCCTCTCCCTCTGTGTTAGCAACCAGTGAATGGTATCATGTTACCAGTTACCCTCTCCCTCTGTGTTAGCAGCCATTGAATGGTATCATGTTACCAGTTACCCTCTCCCTCTGTGTTAGCAACCATTGAATGTTATCATGTTACCAGTTACGCTCTCCCTCTGTGTTAGCAACCAGTGAATGGTATCATGTTACCAGTTACCCTCTCCCTCTGTGTTAGCAGCCATTGAATGGTATCATGTTACCAGTTACCCTCTCCCTCTGTGTTAGCAACCATTGAATGTTATCATGTTACCAGTTACGCTCTCCCTCTGTGTTAGCAACCAGTGAATGGTATCATGTTACCAGTTACGCTCTCCCTCTGTGTTAGCAACCAGTGAATGGTATCATGTTACCAGTTACCCTCTCCCTCTGTGTTAGCAGCCATTGAATGGTATCATGTT
>JAIPMN010001824.1:0-20261 GCA_020650975.1 Apostichopus californicus | reverse complement strand
TAGCAGCCATTGAATGGTATCATGTTACCAGTTACCCTCTCCCTCTGTGTTAGCAGCCATTGAATGGTATCATGTTACCAGTTACCCTCTCCCTCTGTGTTACCAGCCAGTGAATGGTATCATGTTACCAGTTACCCTCTCCCTCTGTGTTAGCAGCCATTGAATGGTATCATGTTACCAGTTACCCTCTCCCTCTGTGTTAGCAGCCATTGAATGGTATCATGTTACCAGTTACCCTCTCCCTCTGTGTTACCAGCCATTGAATGGTATCATGTTACCAGTTACCCTCTCCCTCTGTGTTAGCAGCCATTGAATGTTATCATGTTACCAGTTACGCTCTCCCTCTGTGTTAGCAACCAGTGAATGGTATCATGTTACCAGTTACCCTCTCCCTCTGTGTTAGCAGCCATTGAATGGTATCATGTTACCAGTTACCCTCTCTGTGTTAGCAACCATTGAATGGTATCATGTTACCAGTTACCCTCTCCCTCTGTGTTAGCAACCAGTGAATAGTATCATGTTACCAGTTACCCTCTCCCTCTGTGTTAGCAGCCATTGAATGGTATCATGTTACCAGTTACCCTCTCCCTCTGTGTTAGCAGCCATTGAATGGTATCATGTTACCAGTTACCCTCTCCCTCTGTGTTAGCAGCCATTGAATGGTATCCTGTTACCAGTTACCCTCTCCCTCTGTGTTAGCAGCCATTGAATGGTATCATGTTACCAGTTACCCTCTCCCTCTGTGTTAGCAGCCATTGAATGTTATCATGTTACCAGTTACGCTCTCCCTCTGTGTTAGCAGCCATTGAATGGTATCATGTTACCAGTTACCCTCTCCCTCTGTGTTAGCAACCATTGAATGTTATCATGTTACCAGTTACCCTCTCCCTCTGTATTAGCAGCCATTGAATGGTATCAAACACAAAGTGGTTTATTTGTACCTGCAGTGAAGATCAATCATTGCTGTCACATATTTGCTGTCACATTTCATCTTAGCTGTTGCATGCTTAGCATAAAAAATTCTAGAATTATTTCATAACTACGACAAGTTGTTATGTTTCTTTCTCATTTTTATTTTGGTGCTGGATAACTTCCAGCTCTGCTGGTGTGACTGTGTGCAGATTGAACTAGCGGTGCTACATTATAGTTGGACCAATTCCAATAATCTGGAAACTGAACACATGTTTTAGTAGTAGGCTGGCAACGCTATAGATACCATTCAGGATAATCGATTGGATTGTCATATTTTAATGACCCTTTTCTTCCGATCTTAATTTCATTTCTTGTTTTTTTGGGGGGGGAATAACGTTAGAATCATGTCATGTGGTTATAGATATAATTGGTATCCTTTTGTTCCCCTATCGTTACTTACTTCCTTCCGCTGTGTGTCATAAAGATCATTAACAGATCCTCGTACCAATCCATGGGAAGCCATTTCCTCTGGTTTCATATATAGTTTGTTGTGATTCTCTCACACTGAACTTATTGAGTCTATAGCATTGGATCTGTAAGACCTTCGGGCAAACGGCTTCAGAGATTCGAAACTACAACCAGGAAGTCTGGACAGGTAAAGTTAGAGACGTTATATCACGAAATATGTTGTAATAACTCTACAGGGGATTTCACATATATTGTTATTGATAGCTCGGTGGCGTAAGCTTGCTGTATGATAGCATGGTTTGAACTTGCAAGTGTCGTAACACATGTAATAACACTGTTACGGCGGAATGGAATCTTACCAAAACAAATCATTTAAAAGAAATTAAAGCTAATTGCTCCAAGCATGGATCAGGTAAGTTATGAATGATATTTCTTCAAGAAACAGCAGAAGGACGGCAAACTTTATCTCTATGGACCCCCCCGTCCACATGCTATTTATTTGTTGTTAGGTGTTTATATAACCAACCTTAATTCTGATAGTTTGTAATTATTACAACCAGCATCAGTAACACACTTGTTTGTATTCCTAATACAATACCTAGTGCATTTGATGCCAGACTAACTAAGGTTCCTCAGGTATAATCTGATTAAGTCTATTTTATCAGTTGGGATTAACTTTAGGGATGATCCAATTGATCTTTTGAGGGTAGATCTCATAGATACAACCAAACTGGGATTTTGAGATTTGATCTAGTCATTAAAGTGTTATTGAAAACACACTGTGATATTTGTGATCACCTTTACAAGCTCTCTGGTTTTGAAATTTACTAGAAATCATCATGACAGGCTAATCTCAGCAGAGATTTAAATATGTTTGTAAACTATGGCTTTGTTCCGGCCAAACTAAATGGAAAAAATTAATCACAAATATATTTGTCATCAAAGCTTTGAGCAGTTAAGAAAATTGGTTAATGGTTTACCCCCACAAACTTGTCAGGCTAACAAGAGGAATTATGACAAGCTTTTATACTACCTGGATTTCACTTTGCTAATGCTTGTTAGCATGACATGATGACTTGACCAAGATATGTTATACATTACTCTTTCTGTTTTAGTTGCTCTCAGCCGAGTGGAAGGAGGAGAAGAACTCCTCCGAGTCAAGTTCTGTGACTAACTCCGAGCCGAGCACAGAGGACACAGCTACAGATCAACATGACACTGATTTCTCTGATTCTGGTGGAGATACATCTGTTGCTGTGATAACTGGAGACATAGATAGTCATAAAGACACTACTGAATCAGATGAGAATCATGGCTTCGTCGAGCTTGAGGAGGATCAGCCAGAGAGTGTTGTTACTGACTTAGAAACATGTAAAGACTTTGTCCAGGACCTGGCAGATCAAGTGCAAGCCATGCAAGAAGCATTGAGAAAAAGTAAGGAAGATTTAGATAAATGTTTGGTGGATGTGAATGAAGCTACAGACACTGCTAGCAGTGATTACCTAGCAATGCTCCCCTCCAGTCATGAGGAGGAGGAGGAGAGGGTGATTGATGACGGGGGTTATGAGACACCCATCAATGGTCCCCCATTGGTACTTGTCAATGGAGATAGCCACTCCCAGTCGGACTATGAGGAAGTCTCGGATATGTCGGAACCAAGTGAGCGTTCACCAATCAGCAATGGGTATTTGAGTGACACCTACATCAACATATCAACATATGAAATGACTGACTCCTTGCAGAGTTTAACTAATAATGTGAAAGAACTAGATGTCAAACTGGGGGATGAAAATGGCGATGATGATGGTGGTGCTATATATGAATTTCCTCCAGAGAGCAGTGGTGACAAGGTTGATTACCATGACAACCAATCCCCACCACCTGCAGAAATAACAGAAGGTGAACCAAAGGCTGAGTTCAGGTACGACGGACCTCTGATATTTGACGAAGATGATAAAAAGGACGTCTTCAAGCTGAAGGAGAAAGACAAAGTGAAGAAGTGGGATCCGGTAAGTGATCAATCCATTAATTGCTATCTTGGAAGTTTCATAGATGCACGGTTGTTTTAAGGATTTTATGTTCCTAATTATTGAAATTGTAGCAGTTTCTGCTCATTTTAAGTTGTAGTTGATACTAAAGTGATAATCTGATCTCGACAGTAATTTCATTGAAACACAAATTATTTCTTTTATAAAGTCTTTTATAATAGCAGCTTTTGATAACTTTAAAGAATTTTGTTAAAATCCAATAAATTGTTTGAGTGGGACAATGCATACAGGCACAGTATATAGCAAGCATTGGGGTAGGAGGCTGGGGAGGCTGCAGCCCCCCACCCCCAACATTCGGGCAATATGCTGAGAATTTTTCGGGCACCTACTGAAAGAAAAATAATTTGCAGTGTGTTTTTCAATGGTTAAACTTATATTATCGTTATTTTCGTTATTATTGTAACGACTTCCCCAATTATTATAACCAATATGGAAGGGTAATAACACGGAAAATGATTGTATATTATTGGCATGTGATGTAATAACCGATGAATGCCTATATGATATGCACGGTAACATGTTGAACGCGCGCGTAGCGCGCGAAAAATTTTGGTTATATTTTTCGGGAAAGTGCAAATGCTACATGAAACTGTGTGCAAGCATACGCAATAAGTGAGCCATGGTAATGTAATCCACTTTACTCAAGCATATCCAATAAGTGGGCCATGGTAATGAAATCCACTTTACTCAAGCATATCCGATCAGTGGGCCATGGTAATGTAATCCACTTTACTCAAGCATATCCAATAAGTGGGCCATGGTAATTTAATCCACTTTACTCAAGCATATCCAATAAGTGGGCCATGGTAATGTTATCCACTTTACTCAAACATATCCAATAAGTGGGCCTTGGTAATGTTATCCACTTTACTCTATTAAGACAGGGTTTCTTGTGCTGATGTTTTGTGTCATTAACAACATCAGCAGTACTGTTGATTTATGTGTCTATTGGTTGTGCAGCCTTACTCAAGTACTTTGTGTTGTTGTAATCATCATAAATGGTTCTGTTTGAAAGCAGATACATTAGTGTTAATTATTTTTCTTGGGGCTGGGGAGGGCTGGGAGGACTTGGAGGGCTGGGGAAGGGGTTTTAATGCCTTAGAGGTTGCTATGCAGGTAATCATTCTTGTTGGCTCTGTGTGACTTTTTAAATGTCTTTTAAAATCCTCATGAGTGTTAACTCAACTTTAGATTATATTATTATTTTTATGTATCCATGGAGATAGCAAATATATTATTTGCTGGTGTGTTGACACCATTTTTACAGTCAGCTGACATCCTTTTTTATTTTCATGCCTTCTTGGTCTGTCATAAAACTAACAAATCTATTTCCTTAGAGCGGCTGTAGTTCATACTATTGTTTCCTTCAATGTATTAGCCAAGAGTTGATGCTGCAGTAAATTCTGGCTAACTACCTCATCAAAACCATCTAAACAGGTCAAACAGCTGACAGTGGAATCAGTCATACAAAAAATCCGCTCAAAAATTCATAATTTTATTCTCAGAACAGGTCACCGTTACTTTTGTGATTTCCTGTTGTATTATAAGTGCTCACTGGATTCTGTGTTTACAGAACGCTGCACATAGCTTCTTGACTTCAATGACCAAAATGAAGTATTGTGTGGGTTTGTTTTTCAATTTTTATAACTTCATAAAAGAAACTGTGTGGTGAGAAACCCATTGCAGTGGTTTGTTTTGTCCAGGGAAACCCTTAACAAATCTTATAAACTACCAAACCAATAAAAGACCCAGCTGCAGCACTTCCAGAGACTGTTTATGCCTTAAATGGAAACTCAAAGGAATTGTGTGATTGTTCAACTAGTTTGATGTACTCAATAGTGTTTTACAAGATAGATGGAATGGGGAGTTTCCAGATTGCTTTACTCCCAAACCTTTACTACATTGATTCCATTATTACTGCCCACCTGTAGTTTGACAGATTCTCCCAGCTAGACATCAGCTCTGTCCTGATCATTGTAAGTCTTCACAGTGGCATTTATAAGCAGGCTACATTATACGGATAATATAAACCAGTGTGATATCGATGTAACCACATTATTCTCAGGCTGTTAATTTGCTCTCCAAATTCTTGAAGGTTTTAGAACCTACTGCACATGTCAGTCTGTCAATGAATGATTTCATAATCACTGATAAATTTCTGAAAGCTCTTAAAAAATTTCACAAGTAGTTAAATTTAGTTTTGAAGACCACCTGCTGCAGGAGGAAGTTACCAGCATACTGATGTATACTTGAGTATCAGCTCCTTTGTTAAATAATCGAACCATAAAACCTGCCAGTTGGCATTCATCCAATCTTGGTTGGAAATTATCAAATGCCAAATTTATTACGGTACCCGATGTTAACGTTAGTGGATGTTACCTTTATTTTTCTCCAGGTGCCTCTGCTTAAAGTGCTTTACGAAACACCTTCATCCTGTCAGAACACATGGGCTAATGATGTAGATGAAACACCGCCCTCGGGTAAGGCTGGAGAGTGTAGCATGGAAGGCTACATGGATAAACTGCCCATGGGACGAAGGCGAGCTTCACTCATGAAGAAATGGAAGAGGAGGTACTTTCGATGCAAAGGAGGAAATTTGTTTTATTATGAGGTGAGTTAATAATTGATCAGCTGCCTGGAAATACATGAAATGAAGAAGGGTGGTGCTTATATGTTGAATAGGCCACTATTTATATCCAAAGTCTAATTTTAGGATTTGGGATGAAAGGCTTAAGAAAGTGTAAGCTCTTTTCCTATGCATTTGTTTTTTTTTAACTTTTATATCTAAATATTAGGAAGCTAACAATTGTGTAATTGTCACATTAAGTCGAATTATTAGTCCATTGACATGGAGAAGTAAAAGGTTCTTATTCATGTTATCATTGTTTCATAGTCTTAGATGATCATGTTAATTAAAAACTCAGGCAAGACTCAATGTGTAGTAGTTATGTTTATGCAATGTTTTATGGCATTCCTTGCAGGTTTGCTAATTTGTGTTATCTTTAGTCTCTCATTCCATGAAGCAATAACTGATTAATGCTGCTTTGAAATAATAACATCTTAGACTTGTTCTGAATCTCCAAGAGTAGATTAGGCAGGCCTTCTAACATTTAAAATATGATCTAAACCTCTCATTTCCAGGATCATAAGGCCAAGAAGTCTTTGGGATATCTTCATCTTGTTGGTGGTAAAGTCACTGAGACTAGCAATAAAGTTCTGGAAGTAACAGATATGGTGAGTGCATATTGTATGTATGTATGTATTTTAGATCCTCCTGCAAGCAGGAACTCGCGAAGAAGCCTCATTGGCTTATCAAAACCGCAAGCTGACCGAAGTCAGTCTCTTACTGTAGATTCATATTTAACGTCCATGATTATGAATTGTCAATTGTCAACAACTCTGTAACTGGACGACATACCTTAATCTGGGAGTTACTCGAACCGGAGACCTTATGATTGAAAGGCACCGACGTTAACCACTGAGCTAACACTCCGCCATATTCTGATTGCAACAACCATAAAACAAGGTTTTTGTTGGCAAAAAGAGCTTTTTCGTCTTCTTAGGTTAAAGTGCTGGGTTGATTGTAACCTAACACAAGCATTGTAATCATTTGTTATCTCTAAATGCAACTAAGAACAACATTAATCATGAAACAATCACTTCCATCATGGAGGAAATGAGATCTGCAACAACATGGATTGCTCTCTTGTTTCATTTACAAACCTTTTGCTTCTATTGTTATATACTTTGAGAAGTTCATATTTGTTTTCTGGGAGTTGGATCAGTCCTCTGATATGGTGAAGGAATTGAAGGGGTTGGGGAGGGAGGTGGAGGATGGGTTGATGTTGAAGAAGTTTGAATGTTACTATTCACCATTTTAAGTTCTTTGTTTGCACTGATTAGTTTCATTGCAAAGTTTGTACTTCATAGCAAGTCCACGCATAAATGTAACAGTGAGAAACTACCTAACAGGATTATTTAACATAGAGATAGATGCAGTTACATTTGCTTAGTTTTTATTATAATAAATAAACAGATAGATAGATTGACGGATGGATGGACGAATGTTATAACTACATGCATACAGAACTTTAATTTACATTGCTAGGACTGTAAGTGGAGAGCTTGATTTTACTTTAATTGCAGTTTAGACTACCAGTGGAGAGCTTGATTTTACTTTAATTGCAGTTAGTTGGTGGAGAGCTTGATTGTACTTTACCTTTAAGTCTCTTGATATGGACAGATATTTCTGGAAAGGAATTTGAATTTCCTGCCAAAGAAAACAAGTCAGGGTTAATGATCTATCTGATATGTGATCCGAAGAACAGGATGTTAGGTTCAAGGAAAGTCATTTTGAAAGGTCATAGGACCTTCTACTGCTGACATGTTATGTATTGCACAAGAATAGGTCTTGTGTAGCGGTAGGAATAGTTTTCTGCACATTTATGGATTCAAATTGCCAGGTTAGACATATAATATGATGTAGAGGTAGATTGTTTAGTTGCAATTTTCTTTTAAAAGTGAAAGTTACCATTGATAATGCAAGCAAAGTCTAATTCTTCTAAGCTGTATAAAAATTACTATTTTTAATTCAGTTATTTGTTTTTATCGCCAATTGTCTACAATGGGAAAGGAAAATCTCCTATAAAGTCTAAAAAAGACTTAACAAAGTAAGAGACTCCCTATTTAATAATGGTAATATGAATTCCAAGCACCAACCAAAAATTCTACTACTTAGCAAAACCCTTATTGTGGTTCAGCTGCAAATATGCATCGAATATAGCACCAAGTAACTAGCCACCACACCCTCTCCCAGCCCCCCCCCCCTACCAATTCCTACTGCCTACACTATGACCATTCAGAATACAAGATGTTTCTTTATCAACCGTTAGGGCATACCATATGCTCCTAAAATCCTCATGTCCATTAGGGCATACCATATGCTCCTAATATGCTCATGTCCATTAGGGCATACCATATGCTCCTAATATGCTCATGTCCATTAGGGCATACCATATGCTCCTAATATGCTCATGTCCATTAGGGCATACCATCAGCTCCTAATATGCCCATGTCCATGAGGGCATACCATATGCTCCTAATATGCTCATGTCCATTAGGGCATACCATATGCTCCTAATATGCTCATGTCCATGAGGGCATACCATATGCTCCTAATATGCTCATGTCCATTAGGGCATACCATATGCTCCTAATATGCTCATGTCCATTAGGGCATACCATATGCTCCTAATATGCTCATGTCCATGAGGGCATACCATATGCTCCTAATATGCTCTTGTTCATTAGGGCATACCATATGCTCCTAATATGCTCCTGTCCATTAGGGCATACCATCTATGCTCCTAATATGCTCATGTCCATTAGGACATACCATCTATGCTCCTAATATGCTCATGTCCATTAGGGCATACCATATGCTCCTAATATGCTCATGTCCATTATGGCGTACCATATTGCTCCTGATATGCTCATGTCCATTATGGCGTACCATATATGCTCCTGATATGCTCATGTCCATTAGGGCATACCATATGCTCCTAATATGCTCATGTCCATTATGGCGTACCATATTGCTCCTGATATGCTCATGTCCATTATGGCGTACCATATATGCTCCTGATATGCTCATGTCCATTAGGGCATACTATGTGCTCCTAATATGCTCATGTCTGAATTCCCTCATTTTTTTTTTTTTTCTTAGAGGGGGCGAGTACTCCTTCTTCGATGTGCCACAAAGATGGAGTTTGAGGACTGGAAGGCCATCCTGAATGTTGAAACTGGTTTTTATGTATGTCAGAGATCGTCTCTAATCAACACAATCACAAAGGTAATAACTGTTTGTAGTTGCTTGGTTCAAGGATTTAAAGTCATATTAGTTTATTGATATCTTTGCATTGATCATATACAGGCAAAGCTGACATGATTAAAGTCTTTGACACCAAACATTAATGTAATAGTTTACATTGCAGAATAATTTAAGAAAGTTTTATTTACCTGTAGTCTATCAGAATACATTAACATTCCCTTTGTCTTTTATTTAGTTTGGGGGGGGGGGGATGGAGGGGATTGGGGTTGAGGGAGGTATGGAATAGATGCTGTTTCACCCTGATTTATACTGTACTGGTTTTAATTTGTGCTTCAATATGATCAGTATGTATCTCACAATTAAGGCAAAGTTTTATGTCAGATTTCTTGAAAGAGAATGTACTTAGCTAGTGAATCCTTCAACTACTGGTTTTCCATGAATTAAGGTTTGTAAGTTCACCAGAATTCAGATCAAATGCAAAACTTACCATCATTCCCTTCTGTAGACTTACTACCTGCATAATAAAATCTCTTTCTCTCACGATAATTAATGTTTCCAATTATGAATCATGATGCAGCAGTCCAGTGTTTGTTTTCAGTGATCATCCCTGTATATTTACATCATCTATGATTACACTTCTGAACTCTCCCCCTCTCTTCCAGTCTGTGGTGATTATTGATATCGGGTCCTGTTCTGTCAGGGCTGGTATACTCTCTGATTAACTCATCTATGATTACACATCTGTATTCTCCCCCTCTCTTCCAGTCTGTGGTGATTATTGATATCGGGTCCTGTTCTGTCAGGGCTGGCATACTCTCTGATTGTGACGCTGTGTATCCTCAGCGGTTCTTTCCTAGTGCTGCTGCAGTCAATCACAGGAACAAGGACTCTGTCGTCTACGGCTTTGATGCTTTTACTCCTCAAGCTAGAGCAAATGCCAAAGTAGTCTTTCCACTTCAAAGACCTCCAAGGCTGGAGCAGGTAACGATGTTAATTCCAAAATACTCAATCCTTTTTTCTTGAATTAAAAGTATTGAGATTAGATCAGTATCTGAATGATATGATATTAACACAGTTAAAAGGGAAGTGTGTATGTATGTGTAGTTAGAAGGTACTCACAATATATGACAGTAATGGATGCCCCAGCTAGTACTACACATGTGTTTATCATTGCTATATGATCATGAGCTTGCTTATGATGCATAGATGACATTAAATAGTGGTAAACAGTGGTATACAAGACTGGTTTGAGACAAGCATCAAACTCATTATGTCTTCAGGAAAAATAGATCAGGAAATTATGAAATAGCCATATTTGCATAATAAAATGTTCATCGAAATATGTTTAAGATGATAATCCTACACAAGCATGGGAACTACAATTAATTAATACAATTATTACTAATAAATACAACAGAGCTATTGTCTCGAGGTTTACCATTCTGGATATATCAATAGGTTACAAAACATATCCTCATTAGACTCAATTTGATAGGTTATAGTAAGATATGCCAACTACCCTATAGCTGTTCCATAATCTGACCCATCTCATCAGCCTCCCCCTCACTGATGGAAACAGCTCTGGTAACACCACTGGTGTGTATTCCTACCTGACACATGTAGGATAGATTCCACACTTGTTGTCAAAACATATCCTCATTAGACTCAATGTGATAAGTTATAGTAAGATGTGCCAACTACCCTGTCCCATCATATAACCCATCTCATCAGCTACCCCCTCACTGATGGAAACAGCTGTGTAACACCACTGGTATGTATTCCTACCTGACACATGTAGGATAGATTCCATACTTGTTGTTATGAGAGCTGTTTGTATTTGTAATGATCTGATTCTAATTACTGTATGAAACAAGGATGTAGGAACTTATGGTTTCCAGCAAAGTCTACGTCATTTAATTAAATTAAACGCCACTGCTTACCTGTTAATTTCCTGCAGTCTGAAAAGGTTCAGTTAACAAATTCACTTGGGCTTTTCTGTCTATTGATGAACAGGAAGTCTGTTGTTAAAGAGTTCATGATGTCAAATTTACAAATCTCAAGGATTAAAGGTCCTTAAAATAAATAGAAGTGAGGGAATCTACATAAACATGTAATAGTGACGAACTTGAATAAAATGTAACAAATATCACTTAAATGTAATAACCTAATGTTCTCATGATCACTTAAATGGTGTTTGTGACTGACAGACTGGCACATACTGGATGTTTGTGGATATCTATTAGACTGATTACCAGACTGGCTAATATTGGGTGTCTGTGGATATCTGATAGACTGGTAACCAGACTGGTTAATATTGGGTGTACGAGTAGTAAGCGTACTTTAGATTAGTCTTAACTATCTGTTCAAGGTGAACTATTTTCACTGAAAAGGTCAATTGACCTAAAAACTATAATAAATTGAACTTTTGAATTTGGCATGGATCAGTGCATAAGCCTATATGGCTTGGTACTTGACAAGTTCATATAATTTTGTATTATAAGTTTAATATTTGAAAACCCACAAGTACTCTTTGTGTACTTTGTGTACTAATATGTGTGTTACTGTAGAATAGCTGTCCTTGATGGTCTGTGTAACCGTGAACTGAAGTCAAATTTGATAAATAAATTACCATGTGGAGGGATATGAGAACAGTTGATCCATGAAAGGCAACAGAACTAATCATATATTACCAACATACTCTAGCTGTACATATTGAACAGAGAACACCCTTCATGTTATCTTATGTGGATAGAATCATCCAACTTGACTATGACATAACTTAGCAAGGTACAGAAATAAACAGATTTGAGTCAGTGGCTGATTGGGATGGTCTTGCACCCTTCATATTTCCCCAGTTAATTAAAGGGGACACCAACCATCATAGTTAGCTAGTGTGACATAGGTATTTGTGAAGACAAACTCCCTCAAGCAGCTAAGTAAGTCTTGCACCGGTTGGGAGATGTTGTAGTTTAAGAGTCATGTCTAGAAGCTGTCATTTGATAAATCTGTGATGTCATGATTGCTCTAGGATCTGAAAACTTTTCCTTCTATTTGTTTTTCATTTCATATTTCTGAGGTGGAATGATAACAGTTTTGACCCTGAAACCAATGCCATGATGTGGTCATGTAACCAGCTACAATATTTTAGAATCAGCATTTGCAAAACACATCTCCATTTGTAGAAAATAAACATTGCAAAGAAATAAAGAAAAACGTAACAGATTGCAGCACATGTGGCTCGATGATGTAATATTAAGACTTGCTCAAGTCTCCAGCCTTGTGTTTGAAGGAACATAAATCTGTGATCTGTTTGGGGAAGTTGTTCACACAGACCAATGATGAGGATGTTTGGGTTTGTGTCTTCTTGAATGGACAAGAATATTTCCTATGGATACTTCCTAGTGAGGGAGTGTGGAAGTTAATGGTTGACTGTCTCTTTGAGCTAATGAATATTCATGATCAGTCCCTGTTTAAATGAATGGGACGGTATGCTTGATTTGTGAGGCGTATCATGTTGGAAACAGATATCCACTTATTTCTAACACCTGTTGTTGTTTATTTCAACAGTTCAAACTCAATTTGCAGCTAATAGAGGGCCTCTTAGATACGGCTTTTACAGAACTCAAAATTGATCCCAGACCGTACACCGTGATGCTGGTGGTGCCCTTCAACCTTGGACCAAAGTCTACAGTAAGTTTGTTGGTGTAGCTTTACGATTGGACTGTCATTGCCATGTTGAACAATTTACAGGTTCTTGGTTTGTTAACAAAGTGCTATTGTTTTGGATGTGAGTGGTGAATAAATTTGTCTGTAAAGTTTGTTTCAACTGAACAGACAATTTGAACACTGGTACCATTGAATACATAGGAAAAGATGGGTTCAATATTTTCTGACATTAAAATGTTATCTTAAAGAAAACAGCTATAATTCAGTATATTCAATTTATATTGTTGAGTTTACAGAATAACAGATCTGATCAGGCCCTGAATTATCAGCAAATGTTGAAATTTATAAGATGTTGTTGATGAGATTTATGTAGTGAGAATGTAATTTATGTTCAAATCAAAACAAATGCCGTTTTATTTGTCTCTGTTTTAGATAATACAGTCTATGTAAGGGATGTTTCCTAAAGATAGAATAATATCATCCAAGTGTTACTCAATAAAATTAAACTACTGGTTTTATTTTTCTTTCAGGAGAAAATAGTTGAGATGGTGTTTGATCAGTTTTATGTTGAAGGTATCTATATACAAGAACAAGCACTGATGTCTCTGTACTCTTACAAGGCTACCTCAGGCATTGTAGGTAAGCACACTGAATGTTACTGTGTTAGGTAATAATGGTGGTATCTAGCAACAAGCACTGATGTCTCTGTACTCTTACAAGGCTACCTCAGGCATTGTAGGTAAGCATGCACACTGAATGTTACTGTGTTAGGTAATAATGGTGGTAACTAGCAACATGCACTGATGTCTCTGTACTCTTACAAGGCTACCTCGGGCATTGTAGGTAAGCACACTGAATGTTACTGTGTTAGTTAATAATGGTGGTAACTAGCAACAAGCACTGATGTCTCTGTACTCTTACACGGCTACCTCAGGCATTGTAGGTAAGCACATTGAATGGTGGTATCTAGCAACAAGCACTGACTACATTGTAGGTAAGCACACTGAATGTTAGTGTGTTAGGTAATAGTGGTGGTATCTAGCAACAAGCACTGATGTCTCTGTACTTAGGCATTGTAGGTAAGCACACTGAATGTTACTCTGTTAGGTAATAATGGTGGTAACTAGCAACAAGCACTGATGTCTCTGTACTCTTACACGGCTACCTCAGGCATTGTAGGTAAGCACACTGAATGTTACTGTGTTAGGTAATAATGGTGGTATCTAGCAACAAGCACTGATGTCTCTGTACTCAGGCATTGTAGGTAAGCACACTGAATGTTACTGTGTTAGGTAATATCTAGCAACAAGCACTGATGTCTCTGTACTCAGACATTGTAGGTAAGCACACTGAATGTTACTATGTTAGGTAATTAATAATGGTGGTATCTAGCAACAAGCACTGACTACATTGTAGGTAAGCACACTGAATGTTACTGTGTTAGGTAATAATGGTGGTATCTAGCAACAAGCACTGATGTCTCTGTACTCAGGCATTGTAGGTAAGCACACTGAATGTTACTGTGTTAGGTAATAATGGTGGTATCTAGCAACAAGCACTGATGTCTCTGTACTCAGGCATTGTAGATAAGCACACTGAATGTTACTGTGTTAGGTAATAGTGGTGGTATCTAGCAACAAGTTCAGATCTTACATCTTGTAATATCATAGGTAAGTTAACTTATTCATACATTATTAGGTAATGTTGCAATTACCTAGGTCTAACAGTGGAGCAAATAATCATTTCACACGTGCTCTGGCAAGGTTTCCTCTGACTGATGGGTCTAAATAAGCTAATTGAATTACTATGAGGTAATGCTGCAGTTCAATGGTATCATTGTGCTGTTTTACGTATACCTCTTGTGAGCATTAACCAACTTGAGAATTCCAAATATGTAAAGTCTAAATGTTCTATTTGTGACCTAAAGCCAAGGTTCAGTAACCGATCACCTCTATTAGTTGAGGAGAACATCATTAAAGTACTAATTAGCTTCCTCTGATCATTAGTTAACCTTGAAACCAATCACAGACAGCAGATGGAAGTTGTAATTGTCACCTACCTGAACCTTCATAAAGGAGTGATAATGTGATAAGTGAAAAACAGATTAGTTGAACCATTCCCTGGAGCAAACATTGGGATCAAGGAGGTTAGAGGTAAGGTCATGGGGAAGGGTCATTAGGGAGCAGTGAGTGACTAGTCTAGACAAAGTGTGTGTATTTAATTGTCTGTTTGAGGGCTGATCAGGCATTAGTTCATTCTTGTTTGAGGTGATTGCAGGCTGGTAATACCGCAATGAAATCAGCAGTCACATATTCATGTGTTGCGGCTTATGTTAGTTTATTGATTTGCTGCAACCTGTCATTCCTGGTCAATCAGGTACAGTAATATAACATCTTTGCTCACATTAGTTGATAAAATGTTTGAATAAGTGATCACTGGTGATTGTGCAATGATACATAATAATAATACTTGCATTTCTTTCCCACTTCAAATAAACAAAACAAAGAACACTGGTCACTAAAATCGATCATGTCACAACAGATGAGGAAAATATACAGAATGTCTGCTGTTTTTAATCACAAAATAGAATAAAAGTACCATAACTAGGGTATGTTTTTGTAATGAATTAAATGATGCTTGGCCTGATACAGAAGTATGAATCAGGGCATGGTGTGGCTTCTGAGGGTAAGTACTAGCATATTGAAGGACAGGAAAACTTCTTTCTAATAGAAAACATTGCACTAGTTACTTTACAAATACTACAATTATTGTTTAAAACAAATATTGCATATTATTGAACTTGGTGAAAGATTGAAAGCATAAAATATCTATGTTGTTTTCAGGACTTTCTGTATGAGGACATGTACTAGAGGTAACCAAGTTTTGCATTTTTCTCATTTTGCAGTAAACCTTGGTGAGAAGTTAGATGTTGTTCCTATTGTGGATGGGTTCGTTGTGGAGAAAGGAGTTTGTAGGCTTCCATTTGGTGGACGACAAATCACAGAAACACTAACAAGGCTTCTAACAGAATCTGGACACAGGTAACTTGTAAGACATTGGAATCAAGTCACAGCTGATAACTTGTTGAATAATCAGAATCGAGTCACAGCTGGTAACTTGTTGAATAATCAGAATCAAGTCACATCTGGTAACATGTAGAATAATCATGATCAAGTCATATCTGGTAACTAGTAGGCCAATTAGAATCAAGTCACAGCAGGCATCTTGTAGAATAATTAGAATCAAGTCTCATGCGGTAACTTCTTGAGCAATCAGTATCAAGTCACATCTTGTAATTTGTAGAATAGTTAAAATCAAGTCACATTTGGTAACTTGTTGAACAATCAGAATCAAGTCATCACAGTTAGTAATTTGTATGATAATCAGTATCAAGTCACATCTTGTAATTTGTAGAATAGTTAAAATCAAGTCACATTTGGTAACTTGTAGAATAATCAGAATCAAATCACAGCCACAGCTGATAACTTGTAGAATCATCATAATCAAGTCACATCTGGTAACAAGTATAGTGACTAGAATCAAGTCCCAGCTTATTACTCGTAGAATATTTAAATAAAGTCACAGCTGGTAACTTGAAGAATAATTAGAATCAAGTTACAAGTGGTAACATGTTGAACAATCAGAATCAAGTCACATCTGGTAACTAGTAGGCCAATTAGAATCAAGTCACAGCTGGTAACTTGTAGCCTATAGAATCAAGTCACAGCCAGTATTGTTTTTATAAAGTTAATTTCCTTTTGTTTTCTTTTGCTAGATTCTTCTCAGAAGTTGAGACAATTATCAGTCGGTACTTAAAAGAAAAGGTGAGTCCAATGTTGAAACTGTTCATTATATCACATACTACACTGAATAGGCATTTTAAATCCATATTCAATGATAAGTTTAAGGTTTCATAATGGTTTGAGTTAATTTTGAAGTTGTTGAATTGCAAACTAAATTTTGTATTTCTTCTTTTTTGGGGGGGTTTCTGGTAGAGGGAACTAAATCAAAACTATTATGAGATTTTGCCCTGCCTCTTCCCCTTACTTCCTTGCCATCACCTCATCTCACCTAATGTCCACTATTCTTTCATTAATACTTGACATCATAGTTGTCTGAAGTATATGTGAGTGAGGTACATGTACTGAGGTCATACCTAATTGAAACTATCATGAGCTCTTCCCCTTCCTCTTCCCCTTACTTCATTGCAATCACCTCATGTCCACTACTCTTTATAATCTCTATAATCATCCATTTCTTTATTTCTTAATCATTTCTGGATATTTTAGGCTTGTTTTGTGGCCCAGGACTACCAGGCTGAACTCAAATTCTGCTCTTTAGATCCTGAACTTTGTAGTACATTCCTCTCATTAGAGAAATTTAATATTCCAGATGGCACTGGGTGAGTATTGAATAATAATGTATATCAAATATCTGTAGTGTTTGTCATAATTATGTTCTTATTCTATAAAGCTGATGTCATGGTTTCTAATTCCTGGTTCATAGGAAGTGAAATTGACTTGGATTGGCATGAGAATTAAGAATTAAAGGATTAAAGAATTAAAAGATTAAAGAATTAAAGGATTTCACTGAACTGATAAGTCATATTTTATATTCTTTTTTTGTAGCTAACTAACTTTTACAGTGAAAGGCTGATTGAAATGTATTGCAAGTAAAACTTGGAATTATGTGACATTTGCAGACAGATTTATGTACCGTGGACTTTACCCATTTAATGTAATGTAATGCAATGTATTTAATGTAATGCAGGTCCCTCACTAGATTGAAAGAACACATGATACAAAAAACCCTTCTGCATTCATGGTATTCATCAAAATTCTAGTTATGTTTAATCTATTTTGATCAATTTATTATATTGAATAGTCATTATTACTATTGCTGGTTATGTGTTTCTGTTTTATTCTGTAGATTGAATTGTTTTCCTTTCTGGTTTCGTGCTCTCTGAATACTTAATATTTCTTTCACTGTTCATCTGTTAAACTCTGATATTAAATTCAAATGATACACATAACTTGGAATTATGGCATGTTTGCAGACAGATTTATTACGCTTGATATCTAGAAATTTGATCAGTCCAGGAGTTAAATCACCCTTTTCCTCAGCTAATTCCTGTCTTCCTTGGTTAGTACTAATGAGCACGAGAGATATTGACTTTTTCAAACCTTGCACTAATTATTTTCGTAACGCTGACAAACGGATTTTCCAGGTTTGATGTGGCACTACACACTGTCACATTTACGGTCCCATTAGTAGTATATATTGCGATGTACATATTTGTAATATTACAAAGGATGTGTAACGATTCAATCATATTTTTATCCATCCACAGAATGATCAAACTTGACTATTCCAGGTTTCGAAGCACAGAAGGTCTATTTCATCCAGAGGTGTGGGGTAAGGACCACTCAGGGTTGCATACAATAGTTTACAAGGCCATCCAATCCTGCAACGTGGAAGTAAGAAGGCATATGTGCAAGTAAGTTCTGACCAAAAATACAACAAATATCTCAAATTTGGTCTGTCTGGATGTTTAGTTTTAAGAGATTTTGATGTAAGAGTCATAAATGAAGAATAATCCTAAACGTAGCTTGTCAGCCTGCATGTAGGCCAGTTCCTGGTGGACTTGAAAGATGAAGTTTTAGAGATCTTTTTTCAATCAGGTTAACAGCAAATACTACACAAAGTATGATCTTAGCTGAGGATCTAAAGGTAACTTATGTTGAAAATTTCTTGATTGTCTTTCATATAGAGCACTCTCTCTAAGCAATGTGCTGTTTTTAGAACATGGCTGTTTAAACCATCTTTAAACTATATCCAATTGCACTCACTGAACTGAGATTAGAACATTAGAATGATTTGATGGAACTTTGCGGGTGTTGCACTCCAATCTAGGATTTATTGTATGAAGCCAAGGATGGCACAATGTAACTATTCCTAATGTTGTATATGTAGTGTTATACACTAATGGTTCATTAAGTTTCCTGTGAATCTAGAGCAGCTAGAGGGATCCCAACATGTGTTTGTGTAGCTAGAGGGATATATATGTATATACATAGATGGTTTCAACTTTCTGTCACTCCACAAGTACTAAGAATGGTTTATACTTCAGGTTGGCTAATATCAAAGAGCACCCTCTAGTTGAAGTCGAATGAACTTAATGATAATAGAATTTAGGCAACAGAAGGATTGTTTTGGCAATCGGTTGCCGACAGGTAAAAGTAAAAATTGCACCAAATTTATCATCAATTGGAAGAGCTCAGTTATTGATAATTTTTGGTAGTCTAAACTTGCAGTAAAATGGTTCAGTCATGTGAATTTTAATAACTTATGACCCATAGTTCTGCTCCATTTGAATTCATAATGTTAAATATAATTCTACTGGTGGTGGCCTTGTTATCTATCAAGGCACTATTTAACCAATTTCAAACTTTCTAATCATAATTAATTTACACCTGCTGAAGATTCACCAACTGTAAATACTAGGGTTAGAAGTCTTAAAAGTACTGTTACATATATATAAAGTACTGTATAGAAAGTACTATTACATATATATAAAGTACTATTACATATATGAAGTACTGTTTCATAAATATAGTACTGTTACACATAATATTGTTGCATATATAGTACTGTTACTATATATAGTACTGTTACATAAATATAAAGTACTATTACATATATGAAGTACTGTTACATATATATAGTACTGTTACACATAATACTGTTACATATATAGTACTGTTACATACATGTAGTACTGTTACACATAATACTGTTACATATGAAGTACTGTTACATATATAGTACTGTTACATATATAAAGTACTATTACATATATATAAAGTACTATTACATATATGAAGTACTGTTACAAATAGTAAGTATGTTAAATGTATATAGTACTGTTACATATATAAAATACCGTTATATATATATAGTACTGTTAAATAGTACCGTAACATATCTAAAGTGTGTTACTTAGCTGAAGTACCATTATATATATATAGTACTATTACATATATGAAGTACTGTTACATATATAGTACTGTTAAATATATATAGTACTGTTACATATATATAAAGTACTATTACATATATGAAGTACTGTTACATATAGTAAGTATGTTAAATGTATATAGTACTGTTACATATATGAAGTACTGTTACATATATAGTACTGTTAAATATATATAGTACTGTTGCATATATAGCACTGTTAAATATATATAGTACTGCTGTTACATAAAGTACTGTTACATATATAAAGTACTGTTCAATATATAAAATACTGTTACATATATATAGTACTGTAACAT
>JAIPMN010001822.1:0-55090 GCA_020650975.1 Apostichopus californicus | reverse complement strand
CAAGACTTGCCAAAGATCGTAGCGATGTTGTAATATTCTTTCTTTTATGTTTCGTCCTTTTTTCAAGCTGTGCCATGTATATTCTCAATTGTGGTAACATGGTTTTATTTATGTTTACGTCATGTTATACCTGCTCTACAGGTTTATCTTGATGTTTTTTATACCAAATTTGCTTCTTTAAGAGAAAAGAAAAAGTTTGCTACCAAAAATAATATGCAATTAAGATCCATTGTCAAACAACTAAGCCAGTTTTATGTTACAAGTATTTAAAGCTTCATCTCAAAAGAAAAAGCCTGCAAGGATATTATGTACTTGTGACTATTTTGTTTTTATTTGTGATCAGTTTCATTTTTATTAATACACAGAGATTAATATGGAGCTCTTTGATAATACATAAATATAATGTTTGGAGACAATAATTTTCAACTTTTATTAAGTATGGATGGGCTACTTAAAAGTAGTGTGTGGGCTGATAAAAGTTGTCCACATGTTTGCTAAAAGTTAGCTTGTTACCTTTCGTTTATTAATGATCATTGCATAAATATGTACAAATTGGACACATTTTGTTTTGTTCTTTTGTTAATTTTCATATTTAACTAAACGATATATTTACAAAATAATATGACAAATTCCAATGCAAACGTTCAAACCTTGCCCTTAAAGGTTCCAATCCAAAAGCTCTTTAAGTGCAGGAAAATAAAACTTACTATGGTGCTGGAAATGAAGAAATTGTAAAGGTGCTATACCTCTAGTTTGTTCCTCTCGGGGCTCTTTCTAAGAGATACAATATATCTATTGAAGTTGAGTTTGTCTCTTGTGTTTTAGTGTATCAGCCCCCTTCCCGTGAAACGATATCGCTCGTTTAGACCTTTATCATTGTAGTTGTCGAAGGGATAATCACGGTCCCGGAAAATACGTTCGCTGCGTAGTCCTGGGACCTGTTTCACTAAACTCGACTTACCCACCCAGGACTTAGTGCTCTCGGACTTCGCTTACACTAAGATGCGTAAAGTTCTGTGTGGATCTCGGTTTCACAAAACCGTTCTTCACTTAGACGTGTCTTAAGATGCGTACGTTTTAATTTTGTTTACATGGCCGAGGTTGTGACCTTTGTCCCACCACAATTAATTGATCCCATTGACTTACACACTAAACTTGTCACTTTCCAAGGCCGCTAGAGACAGATAGAGGTTTTCAACTGATATATCCTACCCACCACAATATAGCTGATGGCTTGCACATTCAACGTTTACCACTATGACCGTTTAGATTCTGAGCAAGAGGAGCTCAAAGTTTATCACAGTGCTCCCCAACCCATCTGCCAGCTGTCGCTGTCTCTTGTTTCACCCAAGATTTTCTAAAAAAACATTATATCACCTTCAATCCTCCAGATTTTTAAACCATCAGTAGTAGTTTATTTCATCCTCTTCAAATATCAAAAAGAATGATGATGACTCAGAAAAGGCAACATAAATTACATTAGGTCACTTGAGGGCTATTTTTCAACAAAAGTTAACCTCTCAGGCGGACGTGCACTACTTTAATTGTGGTTTGATAACTACAGTTCATCGGGCCAACGCGTCTAAACAGTCAAGGCTTAGGAATATAGCCATTGCTAGCAATTATTAGTATTACTGTTATGTTTTTTTCAGAGTCAGGAAGCCGCTAAGGCTGATCGAGAACCCACACGGCAGTTCTTTACAAGAGCTATAGGCTAGTATATATGGGCTAGCATATATAGTCTTAAGTTAGCCTTTAAAATGATTCAAGTTACTACTATTACTAGCCTACGTAGGCTTATACTACTAGCCTAGGCTTAGCTAGGCTATGGGATCATAGCCTTCTGTGCCTGCTTTGTAGGCCTAGCCTAAGCCTATTTACGTTTGGCCGAAATGAATGTTCACATATGCCAAGCCTATGTGAAAGTCATTAGACTAGTACGGCGTAGGTTATTGAAAGTGTGTGCCAAGCCTATAAGAAGTTAAGCCTAGCATAGTTGTTTTCAACTTAACTTAACAATAACACTTACCGCTACTCACTGTACTATCACTAGGGTGAAAATGGTAAAGCCTGGCCTAGCTAATGGCCGGCACTGTATAGACAGCTTATAGCTGCAGCTTGGTATTGGAAAGTTTCAAGAACTAAGCCAGTTATGACTCCATCAGTGAAAGTTAAACCATGTAGGTGTATGTTTGCGAAATTATGTACGGATACATGGGATCAAATACATCAACAGTTGTCGAACTACATATATTATCTTCGACACTTATTTCCAAAATCAAATATGAGCAAGATATAATATCAAATATACAACAACAGTACACGTGAAGTAGTTTAATTTGTAAAAATAACGATAATTGCTATAATTTATGTTTAAAGTAGGCTACTCAGAAAACTCCAACAACAATATATAATACATATGATTGAAACAAAATAATACATCATTCTATTAGGTTCAATTAACTATCAAACGAATCCTTATTAAGATTCAGCAAAGTACCTATTTTGCTATATCCACCATTTGTTGTCATCAATATTCAAACCAACTATGAGCAAAATCACTTATTAATTGGATTATTCATGTCTTCATATGAGTCATCTGCATGTCCACCTTGCATAATAGCTTCAACTTTATTGACTTTTGATTGATTTTTAGAGAGAGTATCACCGTCTTCAGTTGTCCCAAGGGGTGGCTTCTAGCAAAAGAAACAGAAGTAGACGACACATGCGAATGTTTTACACATTTTGTCACTAAAATGACAAGATAGATGAATGACTTTCGTTTATCAACGATGAGTCTGCTTATATTGGATTGCTGGTATTCTTTGTTTTCATACTAGATACACATTACATACTAAACCTTTTACCGTCACTTAAGTTTCTGAAAGTGTAATTGCCCAAATATTGTAAAGAATGTTTCTGCCATATATAACTAGGCATTAACATGTTTCTCAGATAAATAATGCTTTCTCTGTTCTTAACCTTCATTAACAGCATAAAGTCTCGCCAATAAAATTAGCAAGTAAGCTGTTTCACAGGCGGTAGTGTCAGACATACGCAACGATTGGTAGTTTGCTTGTTCCCATAGCTAAATTTCATGTGTGGTTATCATATTCGATGTTACTTGCGTAACCATTGTTTATTTGGTAATAATAACTAATAGCGCACAAAGCTCGCAACGAACGTCTTTTGACCGACATATCAACCAGTACCAAAAAAGGATACTTGCTTTACTGTAAAAGTTGATAACAACCCTTTCCTCGATACATGTTAAATTCAAAATTACAGTTTAATAGTGGTCCCACAAAATCATGCAAAAGGTTAACTGAAGAGAATTTAGAGCGTCGATAGCTGATCGATTGTGTGTCCATTTAAAAGAAAAACTGATTTAGTTGTCCCCGGGAATGCGATCTGATGTTGTTGTTTTTCTGCTGAAATAAAAAACAAGAAATGGTATCTTCTTACCTCTTTGATGTCTACCCTCTCGTAGTCGTCCTGTGAAGAGTTCTGAAAAAGCAATGTGTCGATGACAATCATTACTTGCCACGTTAAAGCGTTAAAACGTTAATATGTTAATCTCTACTATTTGGGAACAAAACGGCAAAACAAGAACATGCGAACTTTTCAATTGACAGTCTAATTTGGTAGTCATACAACTTATAAGTGGACAGAA
Source organism: Apostichopus californicus (assembly GCA_020650975.1). Classification (NCBI taxonomy): domain Eukaryota; kingdom Metazoa; phylum Echinodermata; class Holothuroidea; order Aspidochirotida; family Stichopodidae; genus Apostichopus; species Apostichopus californicus. Next base: position 51,417 of record JAIPMN010001822.1, on the reverse strand, counting down.
ACTTGTATCCTTCCCACCTCTTGATTTTCAATTATGCCAGAGCCGGTCTTCCAAGATTTCTGAGAAAGAAGAGATTTTAGTACGTCGATTGCTGATCAATAGTTTGTTCAATTAAAAGAAAATCAACATAAAACTATTAGCAAACTGCTTATCTACTAGAGAGCCTGTGTAAGAGAATGTGCAAAAGGAACATGATCTTCTTCAGAGGCTAATGACAAGTAACGCACAGTAACAGAAGGTACAAAAACACGCACAGAATACAGACAGGTTAATGAGCATTGTGAACACAACGAGAAAGATGTAAGGGGATTAGTAGACAAGGGATGGAGAGAAGAATGAAAGAAACTTTCTGTACGTTACTTGACATTTAGCCTCTGAAGAAGATCCTGCTAGGATCGAAACGTCAAGCCAACTCACTGTTACACAATAAAAAAAAAAGGTTTTATTTGTCCCCAGGAAAACGATCAGTTGTTGTAGTTTTTCAGCTGAAATACAAAAGAAATATGATATATTCTTACCCCTTGATTGTCTCCCTTCTCGTTGTCGTCCTGTGAAGATTTCTGAAAAAGAAGTGTGTCTATAAAAATCATTACTAGCCACGTGAAAGCGATCTAATATTGTAAAAAAGGCACACATGTATCTTAAAAACGTATTCCATTATATGTGTGCCAAACGTTTAGAACAAGAAGGGCAAAACAAGAACCGGAGAACTTTTCAATTGTCAGTCTTATAAGGTAGTCTTACAAGTTATAAATGGACAGAAACTTGTATCTTCCTATTCTTGATTTTCCATTATGCCTTGGCCTGTTTTTGAAGATTTCTGAGAAAGAAGAGATTTTAGTACGTCGATAGCTGATCGATTGTCTGTCCAATTAAAGAAAATCTGATTTAGTTGTCCCTGGGAATGCGATCTTTTGGTTTAGTTTTTCAGCTAGCAAAAAAAAGAAATAGTATTTTCTTACCTCTTGGTTGTCTACCCTATCGTTGTCGTCCTGTGAAGATTTCTGAAAAAGAAGTGTGTTGATAAAAATAATTACTAGCAACGTTAAAGCGATCTAATCTTGTAAAAAGGTTATAGCACACATGTATCTTAAAAACGTATTCGATTATATTTGTGCAATACGGTATTGTGTTAGTCTCTACTATTTGAGAACAAAAAGGGCAAAACAAGAACCGGGGAACTTTTCAATTGTCAGTCTAATAAGGTAGGTTTACAATTTATAAACTTGTATCTTCCTATTTCTTGATTTACCATTTTGCCGTAGACTGTCTTTGAAGATTTCTGAGAAAGAAGAGATATTCGTACGTCGATAGCTGATCGATTGTCTGTCCAATTTAAAGAAAAACTGATTTAGTTGTCCCCGGGAATACGATCTATTGTTTTAGCTTTTCAGCTAGTAAAAGCAAGAAATGGTATTTTCTTACCTCTTGGTTGTCTACCCTATCGTTGTCGTCCTGTGAAGATTTCTGAAAAAGGAGTGTGTCGATAAAAATAATGACTAACAACGTTAACCATCTAATATTGTAAAAGGGTTTTAGCACACATGTATCTTAAAAACGTATTCGATTATATGTGTGCAAACTGTATTATATAGTCTCTACTATTTGAGAACAAAAAGGGCAAAACAAGAACCGGGGAACTTTTCAATTGTCAGTCTAATAAGGTATCTTACAATTTATAAATGGACAGAAACTTGTATCTTCCTATTTCTTGATTTACCATTATGCCGTATACTGTCTTTGAAGGTTTCTGAGAAAGAAGAGATTTTAGTACGTCGATAGCTGATCGATTATCTGTCCAATTAAAGGAAAAACTGATTTAGTTGTCCCCTGGAATACGATATATTGTGGTAGTTTTTCAGCTGTTATAAAAAAACAGAAATGGAGTCTTCTTACCTCTTGATTGACTACCGTCTCGTAGTCGTCCTGTGAAGAATTCTGTAAAAGAAGTGTGTCGATAAAATAATAATTAATAGCCACGTGAAAGCTTTCAAATATTGTAAGTTTAGAGCTTTTTAGCAATTAATCACAAAATATGGCGTTTGTCTACCTGTTGATTTTTAATTTTTAGGTACTCGATCTTTGGCGATTTCTGAAGATGAAGAGTTTTTACTGAATCGATAGTTGGACGATCTTGTTGTCCGATTGATAAACATGATTTCAACGTTTCCCACCTGAATACACAAGAATGAGAAAGGAATATTAAAAGAAGTAATAGAATAATGTTATCAATAAGAAAATTAGCTATTGGGCATGTTTGGTCTTGACTTTTGGTTTGGTTGTTTCAAGGTTATGACTTGAAATAATTGAAATTTGCAGACACATTTCTTTCACATAAAAAAACATTTTGTTAAATCTCTCTCTTGTTTTAAATTTAATGTAACCTAACATTTTAATTTTGGCTTTAGAAAATTAATAGTCTTGTAAATAAATGGTGACCAAATTACACTTAAAACATATTTGCGATACCAAAAGCTGACAGTTCCAATGGCAGCAAGAAATGTTCGGCCAAAACCACAACTTTAAAGTGGAAAAGCACACTCACAATTTTTCCGGACACTGAAGGGGTTTACTGATTTCTTCGAGATGTTTCGTCATTTCATTGTTTTCCAGTAAGGCATACTCGCGTAAGGATTCCGTACCTGGAAATAAAAGAACAGGGACCATAAAACATACTTTCCATTTCATGTTTAACATATAAACAAGTACTTGATAGGGACAAGTTTGGGTGAAGAAATGCTTACCCCCAAGAAATATTTCGCAAAGTGTAAACCCTATGCTCCACACGTCACTGCACTCTGAATATGTACCAGACGATTGACATTCTGGAGGGAGTGCCCATACATTTTCCTCGTCCTGTAGAACATATTTAAACATAACGAATAAAACGTTGTCAAGTTGCAGTGTTGATTGGAATTAGGAAAAGTGGATTTCTGAACAGTTCAACCAGCTTATTACAGTAAAATGATTTTTTAATTAATCAGGTATCTGACTTTAAAATCATTTTTTCCAAGTGAACATATCATCAATAACGCTAACACGACAATACATATTGACATAGCTTACCTTTAAAAGAATCCATTTCAAAAATGTGTTGACGTTAGTTTTGGGACAAAAACAGTAAAGTTTACAAATTCCGAAGCTGTTGACCATAATTCGCCTGGAGCAAAGTCCCGGATGATAGCACTGCAAACGAAATATATTATGGATAAGTTTTTTTGGGGAAATATATTAATAAAAGTAGACGAAGAGAAACACTGTTGATGGTTAAACTTACAATTTTGAAAATGTGTAGTTGTGCGACGTACCTGAACTTCGACATGATCATTTTTCGTTCATTGGTTTATATATATAATTAATTTATGTATGGTGATAGTCAATTTGTCAACTATTCCCCTTGGACTTTCTACATAACTATCACTCTACCCTGGTGAAATGCCAAATATTTAAAAACTACCATTGCGGCTCTACAAACCAGCGACTTCAGTCAAGAAGTATTCCTTTTAGTTAAATAATGTAAAAACTGGTCGAATTCTTCTCTCATATCTCATTTTCAGTGTAGTTTTATATGGACATACTCTACACACAATAGTGTAATAGATCTGGTTTATACAATATCTAACCGTGTTGATTAAAAAAGACTTGGTATCAAGTTTCCTCCATCTCTCAAAGGACTTTGATACCGTAATCTATAAATTACTAACAATATACCATACGTTCATGCTAATAAATGTAATTGCTTTTGGGATACTTCTCAAATAGAAACAGTTCGTTTCATAATTCTTTCATTTCTGTTTGGAAGATATTACAACGTATTATCGCTGATAATATAACCCGTCATGTCAAAATGACACTATTGTACCTTTTACAACATTGTCACTGAGTTCGTTAGAAGGAAACAACAACAAAATAACGGTGATTTAATAACGATGTTAATACACATATTTCCATATTATGTCCAAAATAAGATTCGGCAAAAGCTTTTCAATGTTGAAATAGTCCGCAGTCATTCAGTTGGAATCTTAGTCAGGAAGTTCAATTAATGTACTATCACAGAGTTCTTAAATTTTCATTGAAATTGGAAGTAATTAGCATTATGTAATAATTGGAAGATACCATACACCCACCTGTTGAGAGTCAAGGTACGCCATGCCTTTAATGACACCATAAGCATATCCCACACTTGTATCAACGGTGTTTTCAGACATTGCAATAGGGTTGTTGCTATACTCTGTTACAAGGCAAAAATCCAACGATGTCATTCCATAATAGTCTTGTATTAAGCAATATATTTCTGCAAAGAAATATATGTAAAGCAATCTGTTGTAAAAAGGAGAGAAGCATAACTTATAGACGATACTAAATAAACTTACAGTGTGTTTATTAGTTCTACGAATTTCCATGAAATGTTCAAAAGCTGATAATATTGTAATTGTATCAACATTCATGGCTGCCCAACCGGTAGTTCTACAGTTTAGAGTTTTAGCTTCTGTGACATTTCTTATGTTCAACTTTTTGATATTGATACATTACCTTCATACGTGCTGTGTCCGAGAGTTTTGAGAATATTCGGGTGTTCTGGCATGGTAAGTTTAGCTTCAGAGCAAATCTTCCATAACTCTTTTGCCTCTTCTTGCTCATTTTCTATAAATATAAGTTGAACGAAACGTACCTAAGTGTATCACTGCTTCTCGAAAGCAGTTTAAAGCTAAAAAAAGAAAGTATGGACGAACCTCTAGAATGACTGGTATAAGTGTGTTATCTTATTAAGAATGTACTTTTGATAACGTAGATAGGTTTTAAGTCAACGTAACCCTTTCAACTAGTGATCAAATGTAATCTTCTTTTGGCCTACTTGATATCAATAATTAAGTTTCCACCAACAGTATACTATACAATCATGACAACCGATTTCTTGAAGTTGAGGTGACAGTGATGACCAACCTTGAATGTAAGAAATGATGACATCTTTCTTGCTTTTACCAATTTCCAATTTACCGGACCACTGAATAATTGTTGGCGAAATAGAAATGTTACCCCGGAAACAGATATTCTGACGTTCAAAAGATCGAAGGTCTATCTGGCTTGCAATAGTTTCAGGTTCTAAAACATGGAACAGAAAGAGTGACGACTTTAACTTTTCACATCTAGCAGAGTCATATGGAACTGGAAAGTAAATTTACAAATCTGAAATTTGTATTTCATGTTAGCAGTCACATTTAAGCAGTAAAACACGAACATGGAGTAAGATAACAATTCCAAAATATAATATGCCACGAGAACATCAAAGTGTAACGCGTGTAGCTTTATATAAAACAAAGCATGTGGTATTCTTACCTGGAAGCAAACCAGTCTCAATATTCTTCTCCTGTTGGTGCTGAGGATTACTTAATATATTCCTAGCAGGCAGAAAACTGTGTGAGAAGGGGTATCTTAAAAATATTAACTGATTTTTATCTCCGTTGTTTTCATTTCTGTAATAAAATATTAGTGCAACTAATCATGCTAATGGAATGCTACCATTATATACTAACACCAATACCGCTACTACCAACACTTCTCTACCACTACCGCTATCATATCACTACCACTACACCTATCACTAAACATACAACTCTCAGTACACCTACTACTACTATTGCTGTTGTTAGTAATACTACTACTGTCACCACCACCCCTACTAAAAATATTTGTACCATCGTTAACTTTAACAATAATAGTAATATTGTGTCAAATTCTTGCATTGGGAAAATATTGATACAAATATGATAAAACATGCTGATTTCTCACCTCGATAGTTTTGACAGTACTGTATAAAAAAATGTAACACGAGAGATTAGTAACTTAATATGTTCAAAACAATCCGTTCTATGCAAACTCTTTCAATGTCATTTGCAATGTTGAAAGTTAAATGTCTTAAATTAATGGGCGGATTATTAAAAGAGATACAAACCCAACCATCATCATTATTCTAGGTATTAATGTGATTGAAGAACTGATCAATGGCTAGCAAACAATATCCTTAACTTTTGAAAGATATCACATTCACTGGTTGAAAATTCAAGCACTAGGCTGATAAGTCGTTCAAGTCTACTAAATTTGACATCTTCGCGCCACATGCGTTCCAATCCTAAAATGTTGAAGCTCTTTGTGACACCTCTTATAACTCCCATTAGTAGTGTGTAACATGCTGTGCCGCTGTATGACATATTTTCTCCACTTCACTCTGTCTTTTTTATTATTCCATGTAGTCCCCTACATATACCTATAACTATAGGTTCAGTGACTCTGCGTGAATTAGCTTCATTGTTTGCTTGTTTAAGCTCTTCGTGAGTGTGTACACTGTTCCTGTGTGGTCTGCGGTAGTCTTTACTACTACTGTTAGACCTTATTACATTTAGATTATCGTAAGCATTCGGTGGGATGTGTAGTTAACCATTTCCCCTTTCCGCATTCAGTATTACCAGGCAAGTTTTTTTTTTTTATTCTCTGTCTTTAAATGTGTCATTATGTATTGTAATGGTACTATGGAGCATTACCATTTTACTGTAATGCCTTCGTATTCATTTTTTGTTTAGAACTAAATGTCGTCTGTTCGAGCTATATTTAGATCCTGTACTGCAATTTTACACTTTTACTAGTTGACATGATCATGGGAATAACCGAAGTTCCTGTGAACTTCTAGGTTGCTAGAGTTGTAGCCATATGTCAGTAGACGTGTCGATATATTGTGTATATGTCAACCGAGGCACTAATAAGGTTGTTCCGTTTGAATTTAACCATAGCAGTCACCCAATTATTGGTACAGATGGCATCTGATCAGATACAGCAGATAGGCTAGGTTCTATAGCCCCTGGTGTGTTTCTAAGTCAGTAGTTGTGTATGGTTTGAAGTCAATAAGTGTGCTAGTTGTTCACTTGTTATTGTGTCGTTATATTTACTAGCTGAGGGAGGTCCATCGGAGACTCTTATTTTAGTTATAGAGAGTGTGATTATGTTAGAGATCATCGTTTACCCTTTCGGGTTATGTTCGTATTGAGGTGACCAGATTGAATCTTGAATATGCTAGATGGGTCATGTCACCGTTAGTTATTTTGGGGTACTTGGACATGCGTTAGGTAGGAGAGTGTACCCATGTCAAGTGTGACTTTGTACATATTATATATTATGTATGATATGTATTATATTTTGCTTATCGCAGGAAACTGTTGACCCTTGCCCCTTTCTTATTTAATAGTTGTATTGTAATTTTTATGTTTTAGCGACATTAACATGCATTGTGACCATTATCCAAGACACTCCAATCCGCCATACATCTGCAGTAGTGACAAGCCAGAGGAATATAGAATAAAGACATTTTATTAATTTCCAAACAGTATTTAGGTTACCGATGTATTAGAAAGAGAAAGGTCAATTCTGTCCTAGGGCAACGGCATCCCCATTCATGGTCCCGCAACCAGGGGGAGCGCCCGCCTGTACTCGACAATGAGGGACTATTGTGCACGAATGAGATTGACACGCCTCAGTTTTTGTAGATTTTGGAGTATTAGTAGATCTGAAGCGTTAAATTTAAATGACTGTTAATCATTGCATGTAGTATTTCCCTTTATTTTTCATTCGTGGTAAATAAACAGTATTTACTCTCATGTTTACCAGGAGAATATGGCGTTTGCATTAATTTTGATGTAGTTGTACATATATCCCCTCAAAGTAGGCGGTACAAGTTGAACCCCACTTCCACTGGCCAACTGTCTTTTATGGTTGCATTACAAGCATATGTCGGTTCCTGGGCTATGTGCTACATATTAATATTATCTAGCAATATCATTGATTTTATTGTCAGCACTGTGTACACCCTTCCATGAAAATATAAAATGAAAATATAAGAAAGTAAAAGGTTTGACATGTTACTACCACTATGACAGCACACATTTAGCAATATGACAGCCCTCAGATACAAATTATGAACCCGAAGGGCATAAACTTCTTTCTTAGCTGTCTGGGACAGTTGTTCACCATAAACGTGTCTACAATGTAAGCTAACACTGCTGCTTGGGTTTTTTCCTTATTTAACTTAACAGTAGACATCTAAATATCTGGTTTTCAATAGTCTCAAAATATGATGAGGACGTCTCGTAATAAGGTATGTCATGTTATTCATTGTAAAGGAAAATACTTAATACATTCTAATCAGTGTTGAGATACAGGAAGCCTTTCTGTAACCAGATCCATACAAGATCCATCAATAACACAAATCGTTTTCCAACAAATGTCTATACGTAACATGTACTTACACTCGTTCTTGTGTCTCCAGAATGTATAAGTTCCTGCCAGTATAGCAATGAAAGCAATAGTGGTAATAATTGGTGCAGCGAATGTTCCACCTTTATCTTCATGAACCGACACTATATAAAATTGAAGAAAACGTTTTGGTTTTGTCTTAAGTCCTGTGAATACTAAATGTAATATTTCGAACTTGACTTTATCGTGGGTTGTAGGATCTTATTATTTTGAATATTCCTTAAGCATGGTTTAACAATGAATTTCATTAAGAACCAACAATGATTGCATTCCACACATTAACTCAAAGCGTTACAAGGGTAAGCCATATAATACGTATCAACAGCAGAGATTCTTAAATTCAGTTAACATTGATATTGTTTATCACTGATTTGCTTTGGTAAGTCACATTGTATTTACAACAACTATAGGAATTCAAAGTATCTTGGATAGTGTACCAATGATAAAACATACAAAAGTATAAAGATACATTTAAAGGTGTCAGCTCATGTGAAAATAAAAAATACTTGATGAGGCTTTAGTACCTTCTGCAATTATAACGGAAGTCGCATCCCCCAACGAACAACTAACACTTTTAACATTTTCGTGTAGCGTGGTTGTCAAAGTGGAGCCGATGGACGTTGTGTTATCCGCATGCATTTTGTAATAGCTATCTCTTATTATTCCGTTCAACTTGAAATTGTTAATCTTCCATATAAAAGTACTCTCTGGACTGAGCTGATCACTGTAACAGTTGAATTCATACAGACGTGATGGATCAAAATAAAGTTTGTTTGGGCATTTTGACTTCATACATAGCAAGTAGACTATCGGACCTGAAAAGAAAGTTCAACATTGATATGATAAATTATGAACTACATAAAGTGAACAATTGTATGATGACAATAAAGAGGCTTGAAAAGGACACTAATGATTTTATAAGAAAAAAGGCATGTTGTTGTGGAATTAAACAAATGCCAGAAATTAAGACCACAAGTGGACAAATACGGCATCCGCGAGACGCCCTGAGGTCCAGGAGGTTTAAAATAATAAACAAAATATTAATGCGGCCGAGAAGCCATGTGGTATCTAAGCAATGTTACTTTAGAATTATATATCAACTGAAACAATGAGTGCCATTGAACGAACGAGAGAAAATGACAAATGTTAATTTTTAGATGTGTTAAGACCTGCCAATTGAATATATCAAAATTACACGATAACTAAGCGCGCATTGTAACCCTTGTATTCCCCATATGTTGTAATGTTTCCACTTTTAACATGGGAGTATCGTTACATCATTTAGTGTTAGGACTCGCAGGTTGGCAACATATCACCGTTGCCAGCTATATAAATTTAGATGATTCATACAAGAGATATCTTAAATGATGATGTTTAAAATATCCTTACGTGTGACATGCAGTATGTAGATATTATTATCCATGCCGTTCGTGCAGGTATAGTTTCCTTCATTTTCAGACGTTGAGCTTTCAACTTGCAAAACTGAAGATGTGTCGGTAATAAATACCCCATGAACATTACCAAACCCTATGTCACTTGGTATTAAACCATCGGCAAATATGGTTTGACCATTAAATCGCCAGACAGGACGATTATGAGAACAGTTTCTGCAGCTGCAAATCAATTCGATAAAATTACCAATCACCACTGTCTCCTCGACGAATTCAGATTTGCCTAGAGACAAATAAAATAATATTGTTCAATTAATAGTCGAGTACGTTAATATTGGTTTACAGTTCCTTCTGTTAATTCTTTGTGATGAAATTAAAATATTAATGGTGTAGTAGTTAATTTAAGTTTCCATTAACATATTGCAACAAAAGAGTTATGGTTTTGCCGATCTAATCATCCTGTGTCCTGTGACATAGCCTAAGTAAAGCCGGGTTGAGTGCTGATATGAGTAAGGTTGTCTCTTAAGCTCCTGGGACGTATTGTAACAGGAGATTAGAAAGAATAAATGACATACTCTGAAATACTTTTATAAAGTCATTTTCAATGTGCTATGTAGAATGACTTTAAAGGAAAAACATCTACGTATCGTCTCTGCTCAAAATAAAGACATGTTTAATCTGAAGGAAGAAAAGCAATATATTTCAAACTCACATTGTGTTGTGGACATCAGAGATGTGACAATAACCACTGTGAGGTATATGTTCATAATGAAACGACAATAGTGAGGCAAACAATGAACCTGTAAATATATTAAATGAAGAAATTTCATCTTGATAGTTGTAACTCGAAATCTTGAAGCCGGATTAATGTTTACTCTATTGTAAGAAAATACAAATGCTTTGATTGAACAAATGTTTACAACATCATTGCAGTATATGTTTTTTTTTTTGTCGATACTCTGTGGAAAACCCTGAAAGAAGGAATTCGTTACCCCGTGAGAGGGGTTGGAGGTGCAAGCGAATACATTCCAACAACTGATGAGGTTTTCTATAGCAGGTTGAAACCCGTATTGGGAAGGATTAGAAAGATAAAATAAATGTACCCAAGTTGAATACTTTTTTTTTTGTAGATACTTGCTCCCCGCTCTCTTCTAGCCGTTGCCAGGTTAACAGTTTTTTATCAGCTTTCCGTTGTTTGGTCTTGTGCCTATGTATACTTTCTATATAGTAAATTAAGCATACAGGGATGAGCAAAATAGTTCGATATCATTCACGTAAACTTGGGAAGTATCCATGAACTGATACATTAAGTTTTTGTTATACCTAGTTATACTGGTTTGGCATGTTCACTTTGCTCAGCTCAATATATAGATCACTTGCATAATATCGCAACATTATTTTGGTACAATAAAAAGGAAGTAAACTTAAATTATTTTGATTATTAAATTATTCTTCTTGTAGTTAACGAAATGTATTATAATCTTATTCTTAAGTTAACGAAATTTAGGCCGATATTGGTTACCATTTCGTATGTGGTATCATCATCTACAATGGCAGCTTTTTTATAGACATCTATAATATTTAAATAGTTGACCTAGAAGCTCAATTAAAGCTCAGTGGTAAATTTAGCTAGGAATATTCTTTTAATGCATGTGACAATCAAACAGAAATAGATGTATTGAGAATACGCAACTATAAGGTTTTATGTTGTTGAAGAATGTACATGAGTCAATCTACAAATTAGGTGGATTTAGGAAATTAGGTATCACAAATTAGGTGAATGTAATTCAAGAAAGTCCGGTTAGCATGTTTTCATAGTTTAGAAAGAGTTTAACTAAACTACGTTATACAGAGAGGATGACTAGATTTCACAGAATCACCAAGTTGAAAGTAGGCAGTATTCATTACATTTATATATGAATGAAAGAATTTTCTTCATATTGCAATGTAGTATGTAGTTATATCCCCCATCATATCACTTTAAGCATTTGCTTTCATGCCTCTTTGTCTTAAGAGTTACTACTTACTTCCTGTTCCCGAGTTAATTCACCCCTCACTCACATCAAAGTCGTACAAGCCCCCTTTGTCTTAATTCCATAAAATAGTCAAGATTAAACACGGATGACAACCTGTTGCATCTCGTGTGAATAAAAAAATGGTTAGTCATAGCCCTCTTCTATGTGCCTTAGTAATTATAAGTAAGAGAGTCTGTGACCAAGAGTTTATGGCTATCGCCCCTTCTCAGGAAGTCGTAATGACTTAAATACTGTAGTTTTTTAGTATGAAGAAGAACTAGCATTCCAGACTTCAGGGAGTGAGTTCAGATGTACTATCCTGGATCTGCAGTCCAGTAACAATTTTGTCATATCAGAATATATAAAATTTATTTTCTACAATTATATCTATGTCTGGAGTTTCTCTTTATCTGCTGTTAATTCTACTTATTTAATAACGGAGCCCTGAAGTAATTGAAGAGAAGCTCTCCAACGTAACAATATATAGCATGGGTCTAATGACAGGAAATATGTACGTTTCTAGAAAAGACCAAACGTGGCGAAAAGTATGTTTGTTTTTGTAGCTTGGAAAACAAATGATGTGACTAATGGAAAAAAGGAAATTCGAAAAGACGATATTTTGAGTTTATATGAGGAAACTACATAAGTGTTATGATTAAGACCCGTCAAGAATTGTTGAATATAACTGCATTATTCACGACTCTATAAGGTTCAGTGTTTTAAAAGAATGTGAGATTTTATAATTGTTATGTGCAAATGTTAATACGTGCATTGTTTCCTTTTTTAATCCGGAATGAATTCGGAAATGCAAACTACATCACAGTGGTACCACCAGAGACAAATATGCCAAAATAATGCACCATCAACAATCAAATAGGTCGTTAATTGATTTAAAAGGGATAAAACATATTACACTGTTTGCTAAGTTGTCATATTTGAATTCTCTCATTTGTTATTTCAGCAAATTTCCCTAAGAAAATAGACTTCGAAGCTAAACATGTGCACAAAGAAAGCAAGAATATTCTAGGTGGAAAAACAAGGCAATAGGAGACATTTTAACAAATTTGGCAACACGAAAACACAATGTTAACAAAAATATGCAACAATGCAATCAAATAATCAAGGAAATTAAGAAGCTGTAGCAGCACCATAGCACAACTGTATTGTTTAAGGAAATGTCTTTATCTAGCATATCAACTACAAATGTAAAATTCATATAACCAAAATATATATGGACATATTTAAATTAACACTTACCATACAGGTTTTTTCTCTCGATATGGCCAAATATGTAGCTTTGAAGTAATACAGAGTGAGACAACCCGTTTTCCCTTATTCAAATATCTATGCCCTAAAGGAAGAACCACCTTTATAAATGAAAGGTCCCAAGTACGCAGTGAAAATAATCATTGGCTATTTACAAAAAGCAGCGAAACTTGTCTTGTTACTTATGACTGATTGCTTTCGTTATTTCAATGTATGTTGTTCTTCATTTTGCTTCTCATGTGAAACAAATTTGTAAATATGGATTTGAACATTACCTATTAACTGATTAAAACAATTTCACACATCCACTTTACGTTTAATCGAATTGCTCCATTCATTTTTTTTTCCACCGCGCAATTTATGTAATGTGTGTTACATTTAACATCATCATTATTACGTTCTTTATAAAACATGACTAATGCCATAAGTTTATTCCACGCTTACATTTACGTGAAATCGCACAGGCCCAGCAAGAGTGAAAAAATAGAATTTCAACAAAGAAATATTCTTTTGCGAAATTGAGTAAGCTATCCGCCGGTCAAAGACAAAATACGCTCATGAAAGATACATGTTGGATAAAATTTATAGCCATGTCATGCAAAATAGCAATATTATTTCGATGTATTTGAACTTCATGTCAGAACTACGTGTTAAATAACACTACTATAATCTATCTCATGCATTAATTTTCCGTAAAAGCGTATCGTATATTTTTTCCAGTTTAAGGCAAAGGAGCAAACAACATTTGGTAACTGGGCATGAGGGGGGGGGGGGAGAGGGGCATATGTATTACGGGAGGCATAGCCTCTCCCCGTTTTAGAAAATTTTGTAAAATGGAGGAATGTTTTTGCATCATCTGTAACAAGGTTGGTGATTTTTTCTGACTGCTAGGTTGTAACGCATATACATGTTATATATGTATGTATAATTGTTTAAGCTAATGGTTTTTGTTTTAACAATAACAGATCTATTTTCGAACATGCTTGCAAGCAAAACAGTTCTTTAGTACATTCAAATTACTTGTATTACTTTTTCGTGTGTCGGGATAAGAGTTAATATACTTTTCTTCTTTCAGAATAAATATCATTGTAAAAGAGTTAGTTACATTTGGAAAAATTTAAGCAAAAAAAAAATGTTTTTGGTCAAAATAAATGTTGTCCCAAAATATAGCTGCCAGGTATCTAAAATAAGACTGGCGGTTACAAGACAGTCCCAAAATCGGTGCTCAATGGTTTCTGTGCATATTTTTACATAACATCTAGAAACCTATTGGTAGCAAGAAGTCGGTGTAAAAATTTAAATTGAAAATACAGAACGTTGGTCTTGTAGAGAGTACGCAAAGGGATTCCAAACATGATGTTCCAGTTATCACCATTAAGATTAAATAGCAATTTCCACTTATCATATGCACGTGGAGGAAGAGAAATAGGCCGGATTAAGAGAGGGGAGTATTAGAAATAACATTTATGTCTGGGGAGCTGGTTACCTCAGCCTAAAATGAACTTTTCCAGCCGGAGGAATTGCAAAAGAATACCAAAAAAAAAACGTTGTGAAGGGGAAACCTGCCAGATTAAATTTATCGCAAAACTGAGTATACGAAATTTTTGTACCATTATTTCTGAAAAATCATTGATGTACATAATCCCGACTTGACGGAGCTGGTTATTCCAGATAATTTGGTTCTCAAAATTTTGGGATGGAGTAATACAAGGATGAAACTGTTCATTACACAGCTCGTTCTTTTCTAAATTGTACTCAAGTTATTCGTCACTATTGTTATATCTATTTTCACTCTGCGTCCTGAAAGTAATTTACCTGTCATTTATTTATATAGGTTTGGAGAAAATGTAATCGAGTTTTATGGGCTTAACGACAAGGATAATTAAGAACAATGGTGCACCAATAATTATTATCATGTTAAACATTATATAAAACCATCTGAGGTCAAGGTCTGAAACTTTATAAAGATCGGAGGAAGGTACCCTGGAACCTTGCATGAATATCTGCTAGTTAAACGAAATAAGGCAATTCCCAATCATATTCATTGTCTTATTATTCTCAGAATACGACACTTCATTTATGTTTTTATTGGTTATGATTACTCCTATAAATAGGGGTCCTGGTTATTGAAAGTTCATAAATTCTCTTATAAACGATGATTCTTTTATAAACATTATCAATGATATTATTCGATTCGATACTGAAAATCCCTAATTCAGCAAACCCATGCATCAATAAGCACCTTAACATAAAATGTTGTCATGCTTCCATAAAGTATTATAAGCAGAAGGTCTTTGAGAGACGACGTAATGAGGGAAAACTTTTGTATAAAATTTCAATTTTAGAACAACAGCTCTTAATACCCGAATCTGCCTAGGTTCGACCTCAGCTTAGTGCTGCCCAGAATAATATATTGTCTTATTACGATTATAAGCTCAAAGGAACTATTATCAGGTCAAGAGTCAGATGGGTTGAGGAGAGACAGGGATAAACACTAAGTTTTTTAATATAGAAAAATAAAATATAGAAATAATCATATTCGTCAACTCTTAAACTTAGAGAGCCATATTTTAAATAACGGAAGCGATATTTTGCATGGAGTTACTTCTATAGTTCTCAGCTCCGACAACACTTCTGCGGAAACTCTCCTCTATGACTTAGATCACCCTGAATTATGTTATGGTGTCTCTGAGCTTTGTGATGATGAACTCACTTTGGAAGAATGCTCTAATGCACTTTGTCTATTACATAATGATAAAGCTCATGAAGTAGATGTTATTTCCGCTATATTTCACAAATACTTTGGCACTTGATTGGTCATCTCATGGTCGATTCCATTAATTATGGTTATAGTAAAGATTCACTGTCTCCAGAGCACATCCGCTCGCATCTCATCGTCATAAAATGATTCCTCTTTGCTTCACAATTACCGTGTTATTTCTCTTTTAAATACAGACTGTATACTTGGTGCTAAAGCTATCGCGGCTAGGTCAAAATCAGTTATCCAGCATCTGATTGGCCCAAACCGGACCGGTTTCTCAAAGGTAGATTTATTGGTAAAATTATTAGATTTGTTATAGATTTGAGTTATCATACTAATGATTTGAATTTCTTTATAAGTTTGGGAACAGTTTCAAACATTGGATTTGTACTTTTTACTAACAACGCTCATGCCGGTGTTTTTTGTAACGGTTATGTGACCGGTTTCTTTCAAATTCAGAGAAATGTCAGAGAAATTCCTGTGGGCCCGTACTTATTTATTATTTATGCAGAGATCCTTGCTCTCAAAAATTATTCATTCTACTTCTGTTAATGGTATTACAATAAACGGTACTGAAAGTCGTATACTCCAATATGCTGACGAAACAAACTTTCTTCTTCATGGTAACAGAGTTACTTTTAATGATTTAATTTCTGTTCTGGGCAATTTAAAACAATTACCTTGCTTAAAGATTCATTTCCCGTCGGGCCCTCTCATTGGCAAAAGGCAAATATCTCTCTCTGATTTAGTAAGGGAATTTACCTTGTGTCCTGTTACTATGTTAGGTGTTGTTTTCAAGCACAGCAGTGATGACATATTCCGTCGTAATTACCAGCCCAAACTATTCCGTCTCAAGAATAGCCACCGAATCTGGACCAGTCGGGAAATGACTCATATTTGCCGTAATTTCATCGTTTAAAATCTCTCAATTGGTATAACTATTTATTGATTTACCGAACCGATTAGAAATCCAATTGGTTCTGGGGGTTTAAAAGTTACCAATGTTGATAGTGTATTAACAGTCTCAAGTGGCTTCCTTCGATGTTTAAGATGTATGGCTGCAGTATATTTTTTAACTGCAATTATAAGCCTGATGATGTTTGAAACCATAGAAATGGTTTTGTTAGACACTGTGACCAACCATGGTGCGGTATTTCATACGCATATCAAAAGGATAGTTATGGTCTTTAAAATTTATGGAATATTTCTGACATTCGAGTGAATGGTGATGTTATTCTCTTTTAAAAACTATGTAGGCCTACGGTAAGTAAAAGACCTTTTCGACCGAAACGGTAATCCTTTTGCATTTAAAAGGTTTAAATATAAATTCACTGTTTGAATTTACCATTCTCATTATAGTTGCGCTTAATCTATATTTAATAACACGTAGTGTACCATTTCGTTATTACTTTCAGAACAATAATTGATATGCAATACAAAGGAGACAAAAACAATGGTAAACTGGTGTTGTTCCGTAGTTTTCTTGGTAATATTAAAAGTGCAATTATTAAGTTGTACTTCGTAACAAATTCTTCAAATCGATATTTTAAGTATTCTTAACACATGAATAAGATCAATATGGTTCAATGGTTAACACGATTTAATGACTGAAGGTGCATTTTGAGCTTATCGCTGGCTTACAGTGGAATACTACTATTGGAGTCTATATCAATCCACCCAAGTGTTCTCCTTCGGGAAAAGGGAAAAACGAAAAACAGGAGGAGAACATCACTTTTGACTGGATGACTTGGACCCGGATGTTGAAAAGATGAATGGAAGTACATGTGGTGCAACAATTGGTTAAGCAGAAGCAAACTTAAACCACTTTAGGCCTCCCTTTAGGAGCAGTGTATGGAAATTGTTTACTACTGAGTAAATAGATTTGTCTACAACTGATGAAGACTTCAGGCTCTCATATCTACACGTTCATGATACAAAAAATTGATAATTCTATGAAATGCCAATTTGTCAGCTATCCAGTGATGGTTAATGTTTAGCTAGTGAGAACTTATATCTAGACTTGCAGACCACTTTACTTTATGATTTAGTGTTAAAGTCAATGGGGCTTTTAATATTCGTATGCTACCTTACGAGATAAGCCTTACCTGGCTCAATTAATACAGTGATATAACAGTCTCGTTACACTGATATGCACAATAAAGTAAACGCTCAAGTGGGCCTACTTATTAGAATGTGTTATTGTTTCTACCAACCGAGCTTAGGTGGAATGAAAATCACATTATTCTACATTATCCGTGCCAATATACAAATAAACTATATCAAATTAGACAAAATCATTGAGATCATTTTAAACATATTCATAACTCTATACTTTAAAGATCCAAACTTATTGGAACAAACTGTAATTATACAAAATATAGAAACATTAAAGGAAAGTATCGTCACACATCTAGGCAATTTGCTCAATGAGAGCATCTCGAACGATTTTACACCACATTAGACTTAAAGAATATAATAGCAATTGCGTATTTACATTCACTAACTAGGTTATTTGTTTTGAGTTGATCATTTACTGTCATGCGTTTTCAACACAACATTTTAAGAACAAAATCACTTCTTGAGTTCAACCTTCAAAATCATATACGTCGTCTACACATCTATTTTTAGCAGTATCTTCTGCGAGATAGATTTCAGTGTCAGAAACAGTGTCACCGTTAACCGTGGTACTAGTCAGAGGCTCCTGGAATAGTGAAAAAAAGATATAAAACATAATTTAAGAATAAGAATAATAATAATAATAATAAAACATAAATGCCGATGCAACACACTTTTCTTTTACTTAAAATATTTGGTCGTGAAGCCATAATCTTGCTTACACACTGCTTGTAGCTGGTACTGATGTTCGTAGAAACGTATGTTAAATATCCACCCCTTTCTATACACTTTAAATGGGAAACTTAAAAGAGGATGTAAACAGTAAATACTCCATGCCATTTTTACGCCACTTTGATGCTACTGTCTGTTTCAAATGTATCGTCACATAAAAGTTATCAACAATGATCGTGTCGTACCGAACGTGGCGTTCCTACGTTTCACTGTTAATCAGCTATCCATTAAAAGAAATAACATTGCATGAAAATAGCAGTGTTGCGAAGTCAATTGATAATTATAGACACATTTCAAAATCGTTCATGATAAACAAGTAGCATTGATGTAGGTAGCATCACCGGCATGGTTAAATATTACTTTAATTCAATTGGAAATTTATGTTGTTCAAATGACGTTATGTATACTGGATTCCGTCACTTTCTGCTGTCTCTAGAATACATTTGGTTTCATTAACTAGATATACAGTACATGAACTTATAATGGTCTTAAGAAAACTTGCATTATTGCGTGAAATTGACATAAAATCGTCAGCGTCGAAATTTTGGGTGAAAAATTTTCAACAGTTTCCTACTCTGTAACTCGAAGTGACATAATAGGTTATTTAAAAATGGAATTTTAGTTTCAGTTTTGAAATGTAATTTTTTTTTATGATAACCTACTAACTTATGATGGGCATATCATTACAAAGACATAAACCTGTAGTAAGTTTTAACCTTTCCGAAAACCTAGACGCACAAAGCCGTGTTACTAATATTAACTCATCATTATTTTCGAACAGTGGAGTGACAAGCACACGTTACCGTTACGTGTTAAATTTATTCTCAGAAATATATCTCATAACTGTTATCCATTTTTGCACTACCTTTGTGTAACAATTGAACAGCTTAAACTAAATATTAAACATATTAAAAACATCTAAACAAACTCAGGAATATGTGATACATATTGTCGTTAACACATAACTTTTACTGACACTATAGTAAAGTTAGAAATCTCAGTCGAAAACTACAAATCTATATTAATACCGTTGCGGGCGGTTAAAAAGAAAACTTGGTCTGATAAAGTTATGGAGCGTTACTGAATTAATGTAGTGTAAATAAGAAAGAAGAATTACATCTTCAACCTGTTGTTTCTCTCTATGTTCGACATCTGAAGGATTCTGAAAAAGACTGTTTAGTGCTTCGATAGTTGGACGGTCTGTTTTTCGGATTGAGAAACATAATTTAATCGCTTCCCACCTAAACATAGAAAGAAATAATAGAATGAACGCATTAAGTGAGGAAACGTGTTTAACCCATGTTTTACCTGGAACACATTGAAGGTAAACGTCTTCAAAAATCGTATTGGAATAGTCAATGTCATTTAAACATTCTAAGCTGCTCATGTGATCGTATGTTAAGCACATTATTACCAAAGAATACGACATGGTATATCCACACACATTACATTATTATGCCTATACCTATGAATGTTTTAAAGGTTTTTATTAGAGTGTCTTATTTCAGGGTAGTCATATGGACGTAAGTCAAATGGTATATATTAATACATATATACAGCTAGGCTGTGGACACTGATTGTATGTCAAGAGTTTTTTAACCAATAAGGAACGATGTCATTTCACTGTAGGCTTTCTCACCTGTTTTAAACAATGCTCTATTTTGACAGATTTTGGCCGTTGCTTACATATTATATTGTGAAATGGATTCAGTTTACTTCAAAACTATACATTGGCCAATCCATAGTGATATCATGCAACTTCCTTTGTTTTCTTTGTTTATTACTCTTCAAGTGACATTGTTGTGTTTTCAAAAGAAATAGAATAATTTCCAACTAGTGTAGCACACGTGTACGTTTACAGATTATTGAGCATACAATCATATTAATAAAAGTAACAGGTCCAAGTAGCAGCTCCCCGACATTTTCAGAATGTGTAATTAATTTATATACATAAATACACATAAATATACATAAACAAGCCGATTATGTGGAATGATAGTAACGCATGCTAAACGACATTAATATTATATTACCTTACTTTCCAAAATTAATTTAGATGGGGAAAAAACCCACTCACAATTGATCGGGACAAAATACGGGTTTGCCGACTGCTTCCATTTCGTTCTTGAGTTCGTCATTTTCCAGTAATACGTATTTACGTAATGATTCTATCTCTTGAGATAAAAATATCATACCAAAAGGAAATGAAATGTTGCTTATCGTCTAAATTAATGTCTGAATTAATTTTACATGTAGAATTGTAATGTTTGTTGTTTAATGCAACCGTGTCCAAATGTTACTTAATGTCGTTCATCAATATGTCATAAAGTCGATGTCTTATCGACCTAAAAATGTGTTTTCTCCATTTTCGAAGGGTTAACTTTAATTAATAAACATCAGATTAAAACGTCACATTAAAATGTAAAACTCATAAAGAACTCCTTCACGGCAATCGGTGGATTTCGCTAATCACACTTAGGTAAAAGCATGTTATTATTTTCAGGTAGAAAATTTCTGTCATATGGTTGCGATGGAGTTAATTCAAAGACTTACCTCCAATGAATATTTCCCAGAATGTAAAGCCTATGCCCCAAACGTCACTGGCTTCTGTATATCTGTTAGGTAATTTACACTCTGGTGGAAGAACCCATTCATTTTCGGCGTCCTGCAAGAGTGAAATGGTATATCACTGTCAGTTATAGAACTGCTCATTTAAAACATCAGGAAATGTTGTTTTTGTACATTGCTCAATCTGGGAATGTTGTTTTCGTACATTTATTAGGATACTATCTACCTTCTAAGTTTCTTACTAATCATTGAATTTTTAAATGCATACGCCTACCTTTAGTAGTATTAATTTCAAAAATGCGTCAACGTCGGTTTTACTACAGAAACAATAAAGTTTGCAAATTCCAAAGCTGTTGACCATAATTCTCCTGGAGCAAAGTCCCGGATGACAACACTAATGACCAAAAGAATATGCATGAGTTATAACAATGTAATTTATAATAATATGTTATTACCTCAAACTGAATACACTTTCACTTTAAATGGTACTATAATTTACGTTAGTGGGTTGAATATTATGGCACTTACAACTGTGGAAAGTGAAATTAGCATTTACCACTATAGTAAACATTCTACAAACTTCATTCGTTTATTGACAACTTTATTGTAGGTACTGGGTAATTAGTAAAAGATTCAATGTCATTAATTTATAAAGCAAACAACAACCCAATAAAACGACTTGTAAGAAAAATTGAATGATATGTTATCAAGGAAAATAATTAACGTATTGTCAATTTATATTACTAAGGTTATAAGAACTTGGTTTATTAGCAAAGCCTCACCCGATGTGAGTCTAAATAAGCCATGCCTTTAACGATATCATAGGCATATCCTAGACATGCATCAACGGAAAGGTCAGTCTCTGCCATAGAGCAGTTGCTGTACTCGGTCACTAGACAAAAATCTAATGATGTCATGCCATAGTAGTCTTGTATCAGGTAGAAGATTCCTGTAAAAAATCAACAAAATGCATACAATAATACCAACATTGATACATAATAGTGTAACGAGAATCATTCTTAAACTCCTAGCTTGTTCTTTTAACACTTTGGCTCGTTTCCATTTATACGTGTGAAACTTATGCTAACCTTTAAATTGATTTTACTGGCCCTGCTATAGCAGGTGTGAGTTATATTTAATTTCGGTATATCTTGTTAAAGTATTCAGGTTGAATTGGTTTTAATTGATTGTGTCACATTACCTTCATAAGAACTGTACCCGATCATTTTGAGAATATTTGGGTGTTCTGGAATTGAAAATTTGACTTTTGAGCAAGTTTTCCATAGCTCTTTCGCCTCACCTGGCTCTTCGTCTAGAAAGTGAACAGAGGTAAAGTGGAATTGATGAATAGTTAATAACTAACGTGCAAGCAGCATACAGTATGCGTGGAAATCGTTCACGAAGGATACAAAAATGATACGACAAACCAGTAAGTACATGATAAATTGACGTTTATTATTTTTCTTTCGGGTTAAACATTTTGAACTAATGCAATCTTTCATACCTCCTCTACACTCTATAACCAAAGCAATCGATGTCTAGCATATTTGACAAATAGTGATGAATAACCTTGTACATAAGAAATGAAAAGAACTGTGCTACCATAGCAAGTGCTTTTACAAAGTACCTAAACTTCATGACCAACCTTGTATAAAGGAAATGACAACATCTTGCTTCTCGTTACCGCCTAAATTCACTTTTCCAGACCACTGTTTAATTGTTGGCGAAATCGAGATGTTACCTCGGAAACAAATACTCTTTCGGTCAAAGGACCGAAGATCAATCTGTTTCGCAATATCTTCATATTCTAAAATAGAACGGGAATAGGTAAACGGTTTTACCATTTCTCAAAATGCTATCAACAAAATTTTGAAGGACAAGTAGGCTAGGACGAATTTGAAATATTTATTTCAAGTTTACAATTTCAAGAATGTGACATAACCAATAAATAATAATATGTCTAGTATGCAATATTTATTTGGCACCACTGGAATGTAGGCAGCACCGAAATACTTAAATATACCTAATTATTATTCTTGTAGAAAAAATAAGGAGAAACTAAAAATCACGATAGTTTTACGCCAACTCAACGAATATATTTATGATATATGATTGCCTTAATTGCTAGCTTGTCAAAGTTTAGTCATTAGTTTTATTCCTAACTTTTAATAACAAGCGAAATGAGAGGAGAGTCGCTACAATACAAAGTCACGTGATTTTACTTACCAAAGCGCGGTCTACTCTTGATATGGGCTTTCGGCGGGTTTTGATAAGTACGTCCCGATTTCCTGGTATTCAGACACCTGCGTGAGAAAGAGTGTAATGCCTCGAACATTAACTTTAAATCCTTGCGCGGTTTCCATGCATTACGTATTAATTACAGCATATTTTCTTGTTTTTCAATAGGTGGAATTATGAAAATAATAATAATAATAAGATTCTTACCTCGGCAGTGTTGACAAAACTGTGAAAAATACCAGAAAACAAATGTTAAAGAATTTAAATCTCTAGTAGCATGTTTTATTTATAAGTTCGTTTATTGTTCACATACTGGTTTTAGAAAAGAAAATATCATAGCCTTAAAATATGTCACAATAATCTTAATCATAAAACTAGTTTCTGGTCAGTTTTGAAATGACCGTAATCCTCTCCATAATCCTTTCCTCTAGTTGATAAAATACCATCAAAGTGTAAAACATGATTTATAATGGATTTGTAGGTTTTCTACAAATGATAATATCTCCTATCATATCACAAACTTACCCCTGTTCTTGTGTTTCCGGAATACAAACGCTCCGACGAGTAAAGCAATGATGAGAATTGTTACTAAGATCAATGCAGTCGATGTTCCATTATTACTCTCTTGTTCCGTCACTGAAAGTTCAAGAAAATGTTTCTGTCATTACTATTATTCTGCTAATACTAAGGGAAATTATCCGCATATGAGACAATCAACTGGTGTGTTTAATAATCACAACATATTCCATTTAAATCAATGGAAATACTTCTAGAAGATTATGTTGAACAATCTACTCATGGATTAAAGTACCTTGTTGTCTCTGCCAGGCAAAAAGCTTACAATGCATTTTTACTAGCCTATTTACTTTGCGGCAGATGTTTCCTAGTAGCACTATTAGCTGTTTAAGATGTATCGAAAACTATCTCGGAAGACAATTGAAAAGGTTTTGTCATATTTCTCTAAAATACATCTTTATGGTTTCTTTAACTCAAGGCCATGGTGATCTTCTACCATGCTCACTCATAGCTACGTCATGCTCCTTGGAAGTACTTTAGAATGGTATCCTCATATCTCAGAGTCAGATAGAATATCTAAGCAAAAATACACACAAATAAGTAACAACCACTCATGCTGTTTCACGACGAATATTAGTTTTAATCAAGATTTAGATCAAACCAAATTATAAAAACAATTATTCAAACAAACTTGTCAGTGACTGTGAGGAATCCCAAATTCTTCTGATTAGGATATATGCTTTTTAGTGTTCTAATTTGATCAGGGATGAGAATGCAACTTTATTACCATGTGCAAATATAACACTGGAAGCATCCCCCAACGAACAACTAACACTTGTAACTAGTTCGTGTAGACTGGTTTTCAAGGTGGACCCAATCGATGTCGTGTTATCTCCATGCAGTTTGTGAAAGGTATCTGTTGTTACTCCTTTCGATGTGACATTGTTAACATTCCATGTAAAAGTACTCTTTGGTTTCAGTTGATCACTGTAACAGTTGAATTCAAATACATGTGATGGATCAAAAGGAAGTTTGTCTGGGCATTTTGACTTTCCGCACAGTATGAAAACCTTAGGCCCTGAAAAGAAAGTAAGGCATTGCTAAGATATTAAATAAAGAGGAACATGGTGATCTACAATATAGGTCGCTTGAAAAGGTCAACGTTTTTCAAGTGTTTATTGGAAATACATATCACCACTAGTTTGTCAAGACCGTTTAGAAGGCTCACGCAGAAGAGAGCTTAAAATACATAACGGTAAGTATCTCCTTTATATGCAGAAGATGTACTTACGTGTAACATGAAGCCTGTATACTATAATATTATACATGCTGTTCTTGCAAGTATAGTTTCCTTCATTTCTGGATATGGATCTTTCAATTTTCAAAGCCGAAGATGTGGCGGTAAGAAAGACTCCTTTCACATTGTCGAGTCCTATGTCACTTGGTTTTAAGCCATCGGCAAATATAGTTCGACCATTAAACCGCCAGACAGGCCGATTCTGAGAACAGTTTCTGCAGTTGCAAATTATTTCAATGGAATTACCAACCACCGCGGACTTTTCAACGAATTCGGAATTGCCTGGGGACAAATAAAAAGTATTTCTAGCCATATCAAAGTTCATTACGCTTATTTTTTCTGTGTAATATTTAAAGTCTTCCTGCTTATTCTTTTCTATGAAAGTAAAACTAAAAGTCACGACAACTTTTCATTAAGTTGGTAAGAACATATGAACTACTAAGAATATATTTTCTAAATCTCTTCCAGCTTATAATAGTGATGAAAGTATAATCAATTGTTTGTCACTTTGTTTTTTAATCGCAACACTCTTATATACAATAGTTGTCAAAAATGCATGGAGAATGTCAGTGGTATATCTATATTCTAATTTAAACTTACATTGTGTTATGACCACCAAAGATGTGATTATCAGCACTGTACACATTATATTCATGATGAAACGAAACTTCCCACCGGAACGCAACGAACCTGGACAAAAATAGCTGATGGAGAAATCAAGAGACACATTTTGACTTTCAATAGACGGAAGTAAACTTTCTTCCGGGAAGTTTGATATGTTAAAGTAATTTAATAACAAACAGATAATATGACTAGATCGTTGTGCTCATTATCAAAGAAAACCTTCGAAAGGTTCGTAACCGTGTAGTGATTATGAACATTTCACTGTATGTTGACATTTGATAGTGTTACAGGCCATGGGGATCAATGCCACTTGTTGGTCATTGATGTCAAAATTCTGGTCAGATATAAAGTTTTTGAATCATATGAATGGAATACCGTAGAGCATTGTTTACTCAGTGATTGGCGTACAGCTATAATCAGGAGCAACAGCTTGCATGTATAATTTGTTAATATCAGGAAAATGCAACACTCTCTTCGACGGTATTTAGCATTTTCGTATTTGATATGGTGTAATTGATGGTACATGCCGCTGTATGTCTCTCAGAATACAACTGTGTTATGCCCCAAGCACTCACCGTTTGGGTGGGAAAGTGCTTAAACAAATGAAAGGAACGAACGTCTGCTCATGAACGAAATCTAGTTATACAATGCTCATACAGAAGTACATAATGTGGATACGAAAAAAAAACACCATGTTGATGGATGAAAAGCAATGTTTTAACATGTTTATTGAAAGGAAAGACAAAAAAGATAACGTACATCACTATCAACACAATCAAAGAAATTAAGAGCCCAAAAGGTATGACAACACAGTGTTATTATATGACGCATTTCTATTTACAGTCTTAGTTAGAAAGTGTGAATAAGGGCTCAAATAATAAAGTAATTTAATCACTTACCATGCAGGTTTAGTGTAAGTGATGCAATTTATGGATGTCGACGAATCATAAAAGAATGAGAAAAGCCGTATTCCGTACTGAACTATCTGCAGCACTATCGGAAACAATTTATCTTGAAAGCAAGATGGTTACAAGAAATACATCGATGGTGATGCTTTGAGAATTAAGTTTTGCAGTGAACTAGCTTTTTCTTTCTTGTCTTGTCATTTATGGCTGATTGCTTTCACTTATTCAAGTTAGTTCTTAACATTTGCCTCTAATATGTGAAACAATTATTGAAGATAGATTGTTAAC
Organism: Apostichopus californicus; assembly: GCA_020650975.1. Lineage (NCBI taxonomy): Eukaryota > Metazoa > Echinodermata > Holothuroidea > Aspidochirotida > Stichopodidae > Apostichopus > Apostichopus californicus. The sequence continues at coordinate 24,400 of JAIPMN010001822.1, read as the reverse complement.
ATAACCTATTAACTACGTAAAACAGAATTGAAACAGAACACACGATTTCCCTTTCAATGTTTAGCTCTAACCAATGTGCGTACGGCGACTTATATATCGCGATTCGACTTTCGCACTTTGATATGACTCCTGGAAAGGATTCGTGTGAAGAATATTTTACTTATAGCCCTAAATTACGTTTTACGTCATCGACCCTTAAAAGTAGAAGGTATTGTAACTTTTTGCGCTGACAGTTATATGAGGTGCCATGTACTTCTGAAGCGCAATTAATATGCTCATGTATATTCAAATCACGCTCGTTTGATTCGTTTGGGTACAATCAAATAGAAAACTAATGAACTTACAATGTACTTTCAATGGTTGCAATAAGGAAGCAAAATACCTTCCCAGGTCCCTTCCCATCATTGAATTTGGTCTCCGTGGCATCAAATATCATCGTTCTCGTAGCAACCTACCATCCGTCACATTTATGTCAATCAGATCTCGAGTCCGTCGTTGCCCCTGTTCCTCACGCCCGGTGATTATCAAGGTCGAGAATATATTAAACGCTTTAACTAAGAAGTAAATGTTACGTAGATAACCTTCCTTTGTATGTGCCAACTGAAATACTGTGTAATAATATACTGTAGTGTGACTTTTAGATATATGTACATCATTGTCTTGGTTTTACATATGGTTTAGTATTCATCACAGATCAATAAGTTAAACCACTTTACGGTTTTCTATGTAAAATACAAAGAAATCCCCACTCACAGCTTACAACAGCAACCATGAATGTTCAATTTGCAGATTGTCATGAAATCTACAGAAAGCTGCTCTCCGGTAGTTTGTCTTCAGGTATTTTGCAAGGAAGGTCAGTCTAAAATAAAGGAAATAACTACATGTACGTCACGGAGGAGAATTGGGAATCAAGAGTATCGCCATAACGAAGATTGTGAATACAACAAGGTAAAATAATGTTGTTTACAGAAATCTGCAAAGTTTCAATATGTTCTTTTACTGTGCAGTTATTTCTGTATATTTTTCCAACATAGTTTACTAGACGAAGAACTAGAACGATATAAATAATTTGTAAATTACACCAGTGGCGTAATGTTTAAATCTAAGAACAGTAACCTAAATTCATTCAGTATTTTAATTTACACCTTGAAATATAAGTTTGTCAAGTTCCTGTTTTCCTACCAAAAATAATATGTTTATTGCGTTCCTGGATGAACACCAGTTTTAGCAAGCATGTTTTTCTGTTATAAAAGTTGGAAATAGGTGTTAGCTTTGAGCATATCAAGTCTCCGTCAAAGATCAAGGCAAATGTTATTGTTCTACACTGTGGCTGTGCGAAGCAAAGGTATTGTAAAATCCTGAAACCGAAACGAAATTCAGTTGAAATAGTTGACTATTATAAATCTGTATCCTTTTTTGCTTCAAACTTGAGAGTTAGGAAGGCAAAAGTAACCATGTGTTCATGTGTATTGGATACTAGCTTGAATATCAGCTAACCGTAACCCTACCGAATGTAGAAAAAGAATCCAACATATTTTATTTCAGGTTACCACCAACAACAATCAGCCCCAAAATATGCCCAAGTTTAGAATTAGAGAATCACATTCCTAATATTTATACAGTCATGAGTGTTTGTTAAATTATTGTAGATTTATATAGGCCTACGTAATATTAACCGAAAAGTTTGAACGGTTTGATGCGTTGTCCTACGCCAAAATTGACTTTTATATTATACGTAAATATATCTTGCATCACGTAAGCCACTCGCAAAGATTTCGTGGTATAATCTAGCGATAACTTCTTGAGAATAGTAAACATACATTCCTAACCGTGTGGCTCATTCAGTCTATATGTCAGTAATTGAGTCGTCATACGTTTACGAGCTAAGTTGCGATCGTTAACTAGCACAAACAGTCTAATATGGTGTCAAGTTGCTAGTTGGAATTTTCTCTTCATACGGTTTTTTTTAGAGGGATTGAGAGATTTGTGACAACGCACACATTGTCGCCAATTTGTATCCATTGAAAACTTAAAGGTAACCCCTAATGATGGGTGTCAGAGTATTCGAGTGAGGGAATTTTTCACACAGGAACGAATATTACTTGAGGCGGGTCAGTGGCGTTCGCAACGCATTTATTAAACAAAACCTTGCGGTTCGGCCTGCTTATATAGACCTAATTTTTGTCTAAATATGTCACAGAAAGCATCAATTGACGTCTATTTTTTTTTGTGTGCAAGACCCTAAATCCCCCTACAAAGCAGTTGGCTTCAACGACTCCATTGCATTCCCCTCCTATATAAAATTCGTCATTCGACTCTGACCATTCCACTAAAGTTAAGCCCCAACTTAGTCAGTGGGGAAATTTTAAATACAGTAAAATCATGTGATAGAACATATTTTTGGATAGCTTTCATGTTCCTTAAGTACATATATCATTGAACATCTCCTAGCGTGTTCTGTTGTTTTGTGGAGAAAATCATGTATTTTTTGAAGTCCTTGATATGTTTATAAGAAACGAGAAATTGTTCCTTCTTTTAATGTCTAAGGGGGATTAGTACATTTAACGCCCACGGCAACCTATTAATAGTGTTTTGCTGCAATCACGTGTCGGTATAGAACTTGATGACGGATGAAAAAACGGCACTTCGAGTGACGCGACTGTAACCCTTCTGCCTCGCAATTCTTCCTATTAATGTCTCTGTCCCCAATAACGTTACAGCGCCCTCGGATCTATACTATATCTTCATATGAATTATACGTGCTTGTGGGTGTTCGTGCTCGTATTTTGTACATTTGGCTCTTTGCATATTGAGTATCATCAAAGCAAAGATCCTACGTAGTTTATTGTCTCAAGACGCACTAAGTACTGTTGACTAGTGGCCCATACCCAAAACATGTTCTCTGGATAAAACATGTTGTATGTCTCAATTCCATATATATATTTATTGGGATATCCTACATCGCATTCCTACGGAGTCGACGTTTGTATTTTTCTTACGACTTGTTTTAACTAATGTTACTGTTAATCATGTCCTTAGACAGGCTGTAACATAGGGAGGGGGGGGGGTTAATGATTAATGTGCCTCCCATCCCATTTGATCTACCGCAAAGTATACACAAACATCACAAGTTACCAGACCTAGTTTGTGCCCTTTCTAAATTGCTCGTCCCTAAACTCAAAATCCCTGGCAAGGATTACTAGAATTTCCACTGAACACATATTTGCGGGTTCACCTACATACTATGTACTGATAGTGGGACGTCCTACTGAGAACTTTGTGTAGTTTTGCATCCTGATAAACGTAGTAAGACAATATAATGATAATAAACTTGTAATGAGAGTATACATATTTCTAAATTCATGGGACTATTCTGGATTGCATACATTCGCTTGTTGATAGTTTATTTATTTCATTTCATTGTTTCATCATTATTCCTTTTGTATTTTAATATAGATGCCATGATCACACAATAACGCAACATTTCCATGTCTCCAATGTTGTCTCTCATATCTCTACATGAAATATATATCCCGTGAGGTTAGAGATCCGACTTTGGGAAGTCACATAAGAAACACTCTTTTTGAGTAATAAATAATTCTATTTTTAACATATACAGAGGAGACACAGTCAGATAAAATAAGCTCAAAATAGAGTAAAGTTTACAGAATAAAATCAGTATTAATTCATTTCGCTATGTAATAATAGGAGCAAAGTCAAAGTTGACGTATGCAAATAATGAACCATATTCAATAGTGTGCAAAAAGTCCATGATGCCCTGAAACAATAGTATGAATTATTTGAATAATAAAGTAAGCATTAGTATTATTTGGCCTTAAATCTTGAACATTTTGAAAATTATTAAGGTATTTTGGATAATTGAAAAGCTGAGCAAAAAGACAAAGTTACATGGAGAAATACAATTCTACAGTCTGACAAAATTACCATGAAGTAAAGTTAACAGAATAACATCAGTATTAATGCATTACTAAAATGACGAACTTTGCTTGCAGAATTGTTAATAATCTGCTCCAAGCAAATATACACAATTATAACACTAGGTCAGTTGATAACCTTTACACTTTTAGAAGCTATATTGCCAAACAATATGTGAGAATTCGAGTAAATTCTCTCTGGAAACCATTGCCTCAATGTTGCATCATTCAAAGTAGCTATTTGAGAAGTTACTGGCAAGTTACCATATTACCCTATCCTTGTGCAATGTTCTTCGTTATTTATTGTTCTTTGTGCTTTATACATATTTTTCTTTACATATATATAGATATAAATAAATATTTATATATCTATGAGAAATGACACTTAGTAAACACTTACTTCATATGAAATTTATTGGTAAATTATGACCACTAAAATTAAATGACATTATTACATTGTTCTATTAATTGGTAAGAACTATAATACTAACGTGTGCATCTTTAATCTTCATAAAGATACAGGCCATTTGACTGTTACCAACTGTTTATTTATCTACATCCATTCGCTACCTGGTTCGCTAGGTCACTATAATGCCGAATTCGTTGACAATGTAGTAAGTTCTTGCTCTTAATACTTTTAGTACATTATTGCACCAAAAATATATATGAACGTGACGAGCAATATCTCTAGTCTGTTTAGGACTATGCAGGTTCTCAAAAAATATACTACTGAAAAGTTTATAGTTTGAATGGTACATATTATCTATCAAACGAAAGCATCGTACACATTATCATCATCATAGTCAGAGTAGTAATCTTCCTTCCGATCGTCTGGATAAGTTTCTTTCTCTGTTGGATCTTCGACATAATGTTCTTCTTGTATTTGGGTGGCAGGATTTCGTTTCATTTTAATATACAAGGAACTCTGTGCGCAAAATGAGAATTGAAGCGTAGAAGTGATGTTATACGGTAATATAATTTCGAGGAACAGTCATGTAAAATGGATCAATTTCGTGTTTGGGGGGGGGGGTGGGTTAAGCGTAGCATATAAATGTATACATATAACATTTAACATACTCTAAACTCTATGTATAAATTATATAGAAAGTTGTTAAGTTGAGATTTAACAGCATTGCTCACATAAGGAAGTACAAATATGATAATCTGTATTATAATATCAAACTTTCACCATTAGTCTACCCCATAAACACAACCCTTACTTTTTGTCTTTCAATGAATAACGGTTATTCACACTGGCTTTGTATTTAAATGAAACATATTGAAACAGAAACTTTACGTATTCATTGTATGTACAAATGCGATAGCTCACTAGTCTGTCACAAGTTACAGCCTCTTCCTATTGATTGATAATTTAATAGTCTACGATGACAATCCATTAACCTGTATACGCTACTGATTTACAATAAAGAGGGTAATTTTTCAATTTCGTGAAACTTAAAACTGTCAATCATCAATTAGGGGGTAAAAAAGGTCTGCTATTAACCAATATATATATATAAAACTTGGGAAGAAGAACAAAACCCATGGGTTCGATACTAATCTCGATAGATATAATATGCTGAAGATTCTTTTGTTTTATTTTAATATGTCAGTTTAAACAAAGTGCTTTTATTGCATACATGGACAACACTTCAAACGTTCCTTTCTGTTTGTCGATATATTGTCTATTGAACTTGAAACCCCTTATAACTAAAGCAGCTTTCTCTTAACTTTCAAATTTGTCTGATCTCTCTTCGAGAATTCAATTTTAAGACAATCAAAATAGTTTTGGGGAATCGTCTATGATCGTTCATAACCACATACATCGTTCTTAATATCACAAATTACTGCGCAATGTACTCATCAAAATAAAGTGACTGCATTGGAATATTTCATACGTGTACAATGCAAGGATTAAAGATGTTGATAGTAATTTTAACCTGCTTTTTTTACAGTTCATGTACTATTGTTTTCTCAATGAACACTCTCTCATCCATTTAATCTACTCGACATACATATGATAGCAATACTGGTCCCACATAATTGATTGAGGGAGCTGTACATTGGACAGAATCCAATGCATATTATCAGTTATGCGATTGTGTTCTGTTTTAAGAATATAGCCCAAAAAAAATACCTGCGCTCCCACGGTCGCATTCTTTCTCGTCAAATATTTCAACTCATTCATTGTTGGACGATCATCACACTCCTTGCTAAGACACATCTTCATAGCTGTGAATCTGGAATGAAAACACACAATTCAAACTTCAATGCAATATATGTTGAGCTTCAACGTAGGTAGCTGATTACAATCGCGAATATGAAATAATCTGTAAATTGATATGTACATAAGCTGGTCCTTGGGTGATATTATGATATGGAGTTTAAGTGATAGATTTTGTTTTGGGAGGGGGAGGGGATGGGAGGGAATCTTGATGGAACAGTAAATCTAAAACAGAAGGTCTCAATTCAATATTATCTTTTTGAATCGATTCATTGAAACAGACAAAACAAAAAGTAAAAGTAAAAGTAAATACTAGTTTTACATTTCTTCCGGACACTCAGGGGGTTGTTGAATCATATCCAAATGTTTCTTCATTTCATATCCATCCATATGAATTATCCCGTAAATTTGTGTATGATCTAGCAAAGAGAAAAAGTAATATACAGTTTGTAACTTTTCATTCATGCGTTTCAAGTTATGTAAAAGAGAATGGAATACGCATCTGCTTTAGTGTACTTGTATATTCTACAAAAAAAGTGGTTCAGACTGACCAGACAAAAACAATAACGGAACCTTTTTTCCTTTGGTTTCGTAGAGCCAATTTTTGACCTGAATATTAAGGGTTTACAACCGGCCTTAGGTAATTACATTTTTAATTAATTAGCCATTAGTTTAGAGGCTACAAAGTCACACTATTAAGTAAGCTAGTAAGTACAATCACAATATTCCAAAAGTGAAAGAATGACAGCTTCCTCATTAAATATTAGCTTATGGCAAAACATACGTAAACGAAATACAAACATATACTTACCGCCAAAAAACAACTCCCACAAGGTCATTCCAACTCCCCATACGTCACATGAGCTAGGATAATCACCACAAAGTGAAATTTCAGGCGCCAATCTGTATTCAAAATCCCTATCCTATGATATGTAAAATGTGGAGAAACCATTCATATACCTTCGCACATGCGCGTATTATAAGCCAATTCTAACATAAGAAAACTTCCAAGACAAAATTTGTTGTGGCTTTCATTCGATAATACTGTTATTTGAGAGTGAAATACATACATTGTTATTATCAATTGCTCAAAACTAACCATTCACATGATGAAGTCCAGATGAACCATTGAAGTGTCTTGTTTATCCTTTTTCTTTCATCTTATTTTAAGTAGTATGAGGTACACTTGTTGAAAGTAAACTACGTTAATATATAGGTAGTGTTAGCTTAGCTGTTCTTTTGCAGCATATAATGGGGGTAATTCTCAGTACACATATATGATGTCAGATATATACATTATCTAATAAAGAATGTGATAAATTAAAAAGACAAATATGATATCAGCGTTCAAGCAATCTTTTTTAAGCTTTTCAATTGTTGTACCATTTATTAGCTTACCTCCTTCAAGAAAATGTCCAGGAAGTCTCTCGCCTGCTTACTAGGACAAAAGTCGTACAGTTTGCAAATACCGAGATGATTGACAACGATACGTTTAGCACAAAGACCTGGATGAGCACACTTTCAACAAAGCAAAAGGTAACAACCGTCACTTCTTAACTGTTATACGAACTCTCCACAAAGCCCCGTAATTTGTAATATTGTGTGATATTTTAAAACATTTCAACAACACTTTTATCATAATTTTTTACATAATTATTATTAATATTATTATTATTATTATTATTATTATTATTTTTTAAGTGATTGTCTATGAATGTTATCGTTATCACTCACTTTTGTTTATTCAACGCCCACAACACCACCAACCAAGCTAATTGTAAATTTAATAAAGTAACAATTGATAAGTAGAACTCAAAATAAAATAAAACTGTTAGCAAACTGATTATCCACTAGAGAGCCTGTGTAAGAGAATGTGTAAAAGTAAGTTGGCCAGACGTTTCAAGCCTAGCAGGATCTTCTACAGAGGCTAAATGACAAATAACGTACACTAACAGAAGGGACAAAAACACGCACAGAATACAGACAGGTTAATGAACATGGTGAACACAAATATATCGATGTAAGGGGATTAATAGACAAGGGATGGAGAGAAGAAAGAAAGAAGCCAACAGAGGAAGAGGAGAGGTTAGGAGATAAACAATAGAGGGACAAAGAGAGGATTAAGGGAAGGAGGTAGGGAAAACCTAGAGAAGGACAAAGACAGAAAGGTGTGGAGAAAAAAGGGTGGATGAGAGCTATGAGAAGAGGAGAGACAGGGATCGAAACGTCTTTCCAACTTACTTTTACACATATATGTAGAACTGTGAACATTAGTTTTTAAACTAAAGAAATAAGTTTTCCACTCCATGTTTACCTTCGGTCCGTCTGAACACATGCTTCATATTTCATGCTTGTTCTTATAAACTATTTAAAATTTAATTTCGACTCACTGCTACAGAATCAAGGTATTCCATCCCATCGATTATGTCGAGGGCATATCCAGTATAATCATCGCCACTGGTTTCACAATTACTGTACTCAGATACCAAGAAGTTATCCAATGTGTTCATTTCAAAGTAGTCATTAATTATGAAAAGAAGCCCTGTAAATAATCATTTAGAAAAGAAGAATTTTGATGAAGGACGTCACAAGTTATCATGGTATAAGCCTTAAATGGTGATAACAAATGATAACAAAATGAAAAACGATGATTAAACCTCCAAGGAGACTATAACTATCGTTTATTCATGTATATATGTAGGAAATGATATAAAATGTTGTTCAGAGATTTCATTAAATTAAATTTATGGTGTAAACTATTATTTTGTTAAAGAATGGAATTACCAAAAGTAATACGAAAATAAGAATTAAGTAATTACCATTTATCATGAAGCGTATGTTCATTACACTCACCATCACATTTACAATACCCAATTGTCTTTAACAAATTTGGATGTTCTGAAATCGACAGCCGAGAGTCGCTGCATGTTTTCCACAATCGTTTTGCCTCTACCGGTGCGTCACCTTTTGAAAAAGGAAATGAGCCCAGGTAAGCTTCTTCAGTATTTGAGAAGTATGTGATAACATATCATATAAATACTTGATTGAACTCTGTTTTACTACATGTCTGCTCAGACACAACATAATCTCCCAATGTTAATTAGACCATCAAGCAGCTGAATGCATAATGTACTCAGTTCGAAAATGATATATTAAAATGTTATCGTAACATATAAAGATTGAATTATCACACCAGTATACGTATATTAAGACACCGCTTATCTCTGGTTCGCACTCTTCGAGGCTGATCCTACCTTCAACATACGATATCATGACATCATGCACCTTGCTTCTACTGTACGTTAAAGTTCCAGTCCAATACAATAAAATCAACGAGGACGGTAGATCCCTGTTAAAGCAAAGATTTTCCCTCGCAAAAACGCGAGAAACTGGTTCTTCATTGATCAGGACGTTTTCAAAATCTAAAAGAGAGAAAAACAATTATTGAGTATCCCGTTCAGTGCATACAAACACAATTTTGGAAGTTAATTATTTGTCGCTGAGATATATTCATTGAACAAAACCATTGTTGTGTGAAACACAACGTTATATAATAAATATATACTATTAATTTAGTAACAATTAACTGCAAAGCATTAAATATATATACCTGGTAGAGATCCATAGAAGCTGCTAATTTCTTCTATATCCTCTATTCTTGAATTGTTGACATGATAAGTAGAGTTTCTGAAAGAAACACGTTATTCGCTTGAACTATTAAAGAATATAACATGCATAATTACTTTAAGCTACAATATGAAACGTACAAAAATGAAAAACATTCAAAAACGGAGAACACCCAAAGAAGCATACACGCACATTTAACTATACATTCCTGACTTAGGTAATGAATAAATTGTGGTTTTAAATGTGCATTTCTAATAGTGTAATTCATTGCAATTACATTTTCAAAGAAAAATATACCTCCTAACCTGCTCTTTCAAATATCTTTGTGTTCAATTCGTTGTGAACTCAGGTATTTTATTTTACCACAAACGCTGCAAATGGTGACTAACGGGCTATCACAGCTAATAACATGGAGCTGTTCGAGCTCTTACTTGTTTATACACAAATATGTGAGGCTGGTTTTTTCACAATAATGTATTTGACACCACCAATATGTGGTTCAGGCGGTTCAATAACCGGGAACCTTAATGTCCAAGCGCCTTTAAGTAATAGTCCGAAATTTTAAGCCAACTGATCACAACCCCTCGTCATGAGTTTCAAGGAATCATTGAATGCGTACTAACATGCCTAGCTTCGTATTATTTTATTTCATAACAAAATAGGCTGTTATTTTGTTTCTTATTAATTGCATTAGTCAATTTCATATCTATCATGATGCACGCTCTTTAGTGTTACATTTACGACTTTGCGTCAGGTACGGTTTAGAAGGATGAGACTGAACGGCCACAACTCTCACCTTGTAACCAATGAACTGAAACATAAACTGCGTCACTAGACACTTTATAATGGTAACGTGTTTTAGACTACGTAGGGAAATGAAAATAATCTACATATGCCGTATCTAACAAGGTTTAGGGAGCTATATTAATCCTGTCCATGAGAAAAAGATAAAGTATGTTAAAACTCATTTAGTTCTGTGTATAAGACATCACACACAGGATGCCTGGCAAAGAATCGTTAAAACTGAACTGTACATACACCTGATTTGGTATGCTTGATGCAAAGCGTAAAAACAACAAAAGCAACATTGATTTCTGTGCATGGGAGCTGGGTTGATAGAGATAAGAGTACATTGCACATACATTCAAGTTTTCATTTTACGAATATAATATTATAGTATATAAAGTATCCGAAAACATGTTTAGTGCTTCTTGATTTATCTGAAAAATAAAATAAATATGCCAACGTACCGCCGTAGGCTGCTGACGGTTACTGTTGTTAAGTTATAAGTTACTGTATCAAATAAACTTTGAAAGCGACGAATATAACTGTTTACAGTCGACATAATTCGGGAAGGCGGAAATCTTCCTTTTCATCAGCACAATTGTGTAGAAAATTAAATGAGCAGGTCTGAATTTCTTATGATTGCATCGAAACATTCTGATACAATTCCCAGTATTATGTCTTGTTCCATTGTTGAGACATACCGTAGTTATTATTACATTCTAATGGACTAAAACGACAACATTTTTAATTAAATGCCAATCGGGACATATATAAAGTAAGTGAAGGGACATTCTACATTAGTACGGTAAGGTATGACAGGGTGACACCATCAGAAATTTCAGAGAGAGTTGAAAGTGGTAGGTCGGCATTCCAAAAGTGAAAATACTGAAACTTTTGTGGTATTGCTGCAAATAGCACTCATACGACGTTAATGAAAGTTATACTTTATTTGATCAGTATGAATACATCTAATTCTTATCGTCATTGATTATATTAAGAAAGACGGGCAAATATCAATCGGTTGCATAGGGCATGTATAAATGAATCCGGAGTGTAGGTTTTAACGCCCGAAATGTTATACAGATTAAATTATTGTGTCGCAACTTTCATTTTGAAAAGGAATGAGCTATCTGCAATAAGGAAATGATCTGTTGCTTCTTACTTAATCACCAACTTACATTTTCGCTTGACCTCGACTTGGCAATGAATCTGTCAAAACAAAAACAATCTTTTCTTTTCATATGATACTGCGACAAAACTTAATTTGCATATGCTACCGAACTTACCTCATTATGCATTATAATCATTATATTTTCGAACATTCCTCTACCCTTGTGTTTTTTGTACGATATTGTAGATAATTAGCTCAAAACCATTACCATGTACTTTTTGAAACAAAATGTCTGCCAATTCGCAGAGAATTACATGTTTTGTCAATACACGGTTATTTCAAAATATGACCTGGGTGCATCTTCTGTCAACTATATTGACAAATACAAACAAATTAAGTCTTCTCAGTTACGCCAACACATGAACTCAATATGGACAAAGATTTAACTGAGATAGAAAGGGAGGCAGACATTGTGTGATGCCAACAGTAATGGTGCTACTCACACAGTTGTGATTGTATAAAACATGTAGTCCATGATACAGCCTAAGTACAGTCGATCCTCTGCGCATGGGCTAAAACTCTGGTAAAAAAAAACTACATTGCCCTGAGTGTATTACTATTACGCAATAATATAGAAAAGGATTGCTTAGACCGTCGAAATTGAATATATAAATAACACATGTAGTGCCATATTTTATATACCCTTATAATTCATGTTAATCGATGAGTAATAAAAAACTTTACAGTTATATCTATGGAAAGGGGAGTACATGTTTGGAATTACTTTTATGTTACTTGTAGTAATTAGATACATACTAAGATTGTATATGTTTAATTGCTACATTAATAGTTATTATACGACAACTCCTATGGAGCTGATTGTTTCTTTAGGGTGTTAATTGTTGCTTGCCGAAGAGAGCAGTTGCTGACCTATTACTTACTTTTAATCTTTCTGCAAACGAAAGTAGTCAGTACACATACTATTAAACCACCGATCCCATATAATAGATAGTGAATCATTGCTATGTCAAACAGTGGTGCTCCGGTATCGTCCTTAGAGATGGTCTGGTTGTTTTGAATCACTTTGAAAAACACAAGCAATTTACATTAATCTAAAGATATTAACTTGCAGTACTTGTTCCATATGATGCACCACTTACATTAATTAAAACTTTAACGCAATAAGGGCCAGAATAAATACATTAAAAGAATATTAAAATGTTGTTATGATTGTTGGGCGTAAGTTAATCAAGTGTCCTTTTTAAGCAATCATCTATCCACGTGATAGTTATACGTGTATCAATGGCATTTATCATTAATGAGGGATCGTATTGCACTATGACGTTCATGTTCGCACAAACAATTGTTTAATATTAACCATTTCAGTCGCCTGATGCATCATACGTCCTTGACTTATGTGTGGATTGTTGATTAACAACATTTAGCTCACCAATTATGGTCACAGATCTTGACAGATTCCCAACAAGGCAAGTTATGTTGCTAACTCTTGTTTGGTCATCAAATGTAAATATAGAACCCTCGACAACACCACGCTCGTCTATAGAAAAATTCGACTTCTTCACTTCTTGGAAAGTTTCTAAGCCGTTAATCATCCACGCATACTTATCCCCGGACGCCATTTTGTCAGTGTAGCACTGAAGTTCTTTCATATCTGATTGGTTCAACTGTAGAGTCGCGTTGATCTCTTTACCCATGTAGAATATATCAAAGGACATTTCTGGGGAGGAGGGGGGTGGGAGTTCATGAGTAACATATTATAACATAACCAAATAGTAAAAACTCATCAATAATATCAATATCAATGATCAAGAATACTAGATATGTTGAAGTGAATGATACGGACATACTCGAATGTACTTTGCTGTTATAAAAATTCCGAGTTGCATTACATATAACTCGTAAACGCCGGGAGATTCAAACAATTTACCTTTCAAGAGCAAATTGTATTCAGCAGCTGACCCCTTTCCAACGGTGCAGTTGTAACTTCCTGCATTGGCAGAGTTGAACCCTTTAATGTACAAGTAGGTTTCGGTTCCATTTGTCTGATTACACTTGACATTGTCATATCCGACCTCAGATGGGCAATACCCTTCTGCAAGTATTATTTCATTCTTAAACCACCATACAGCTTTGTTTTCTGAACTATTGTTAAAACTGCAGTTTAAAGCAACATCTTCCCCTTGTGTTATTGCCATCTCTATTAAACCTGAAATGTTAATCAAAAATATGATTGTTTTAGTGCATGCTGTGTGGTGCTTACGAGTATAAATCCTTCTTTTTGCACAAGGTAAGTTCTGACATGCACTTACATATAGATAGGTACATTTTTAAGCAATTCAGAAAACTGCAACAAATTATAAACTATACACGCCGAAATAGTTTCAATTGCACTCCAAAATATGTAACGGTAATGATTATTATATTATATACCCTATAGAAGGGAAATAGTTTTTACTTTTCAAAATGTAAATCATACAACTACCCAATAAGCAATCTATTTATGAATTGTTAACTTTATCCAATAATCAAATACCAACGTTGGCTACGATATGAGCTGTTACAATCCACCGGCCTGAGGGACTATACGGTGCATTGCACACTTACAACTTCCGGGTCTTGATAATAAAAGAGCCACGAATAAGGTCAGAATTCTCGTCATGTTTGGTCTGCAAAATATAATAATACATTTTAAAGTTAACGGAAACATATTTTTAATTTACATAACTTTAATGATATTATCATTTAGCGACTGATAGTACTTTCACGCTGAGCACATTAACGGTAGACTTTATAAAGCGTGCACATGAAACTATTCTGATTTGTTTAGTTAGTTATTTTGTATGATATATTCATTCAATTAGGAATAAGTCATATCAATCAAACGTTACTAAACATATTCCTAGGATATGGGAAAGTAACAGGGACGGATGTTCACATGATGAATGTATGAATTTGACTTACCGTTAAAGATACAAGGACTCTTTGTCCAGCACAGAATAGTAGCTTCCCTTACAACATAAACACAAAAGAGCTATCGCAGATTTAAATTGTTCACTTTTCTCTGCACCGACATCCGCGGCACACGTACCAGTGTGTATTGAACTTTCATTATAACAAACCTTAATACACTGTAGTCTGCAATAATATACACTAGTTGCTTTTAGTTTCGGTGGAATGAAAGGTTTATACACTTCAAGTGTTGCTGTTGTAACAAGATAACAAGATCAAGATATCGTCAATACACACTATCACGCTAGCATGTTAAAGAGCTGATGAATATGATTCTTTGTATAAGAAAATGTTACTATTCTTAACATGGTATAATTATGTGTGCGTGACAGAAGAACGTAATATAATTGTTTCGGGATCTGAATAGAAGGGAAAGCCAACAGCCTTCCATGACAGAAAGATGACACGAGTTCGGAAGAAAATGTAGTTAAAACCCGGGAAGATGTCGACATTTCCTACATGGAAGACTTTATACGAGATTTTCCGTAACAATTATCGGGATTTAAGAATTTGACATTGAATAAAACAAAATACGAAGACTTTTTGTATTCTTGATGCTACAATATATGGGCAAATATTCATTGTGTAATATTCAAAAGGCTACCTTTGCTAAAGTGTACCAACTTGAGTGTTTGGACACTTTTTTTTTATTTTAGGGTGAGTGGGTGTAAGAGTGGGTGTGACTGGCGGTTCCTCCTAGTACATTCATTGTAATATGATTTCAATAGCGTATCTAAGTGGAATTAAATATTTAAATAAGGTTTCTGGAGGCCACTGCGCATTTGTTGCAAATTTTACACTTCGTAAAAATGTCGCCGCCAGTTTCATACTTACAGCTACTATTTAGAAAATAATGCGATGCCCCTTTAACGCATTCGTATATGAAATATTAGAATAGCGCTACATCAGGCCAAGTATTCAGTGGACGGTGGCTGTACACATGATGGTCGCAATGAGTAGTTAGACCCTCTGGCCATAGATAATAATTCACGTAGGTTACCCCGGGGATGCTTCTTGTCGATGTTATCGACCTTTTCCGGATCCTCCAGGGTTTTTTGTTACATCAATGAAGACACGGGATCAATGGCCACATAAACGTTGCATGCTGCCACCGGAGCATTATGAACTTCAGTGTGGCTTGAACACTAGCACTATGTTCATAAAAAACTACATAGCAACCGAAAGGTGAATTGACATCAGACGGAGGATATTCTAATATTCAACGAACTGTACATATTCACATATCGTTTCAAATAAGGCATGGGATCAAATCTTTTAAGTATATACAACAAATCATTATAGGGACCTGAATGCACATTTTGAGATTTAATAGTTGAACGTTTGAGATAACAAGTAAACTTCCAATACATAAGATTAAGCTATTAATATCCTTATTAACATTGGAAGATATGGTGGAATTTTTTGGAATCAAAAATATTGTTCAAGTTTTTACATAAGAAGTTGTACTTTTGAGGAAGTAGTCGAAATGTCGAGATATCATAGTCGGAGTTTCCAGAACGTTGTCAAAAGTTGGAGAATATAGACGAAAGTTTAAAACAATTGGTCGTAATTTTTATGATATCGCAAAAGAAACCATCTTTGTATTCCAGTGCCGGTCACCTTCTCTTTTGAGTACAGAACATATTTGTTTATACTGTAAATCAAACCTCGAGACTAGGCTTGATTTCGCTGAGCTTTACGACCGTTTTCAGGTATTTAATTTTAAATCGATAAACTCTAAGTGAGGGAATAATATCGAAGGGTTACATATCACATGTCGCAATAATGAGTTAACTATCTAATATATTGGCTCGTAGTCAAACCTTTTATAAAATTCCAATACAGAAATGAAAAAGAAAATACACGGTACACACAAATGACTCAATGTTAAATTTAATGAAAGGTATTATCGAAGTGTTCCCACTAGGTTATGTGTACAAAAAGGCTTACTAGTCAACAGCCAAACTTGTACACTGTTAATTTGTTTGCCCAAATGACGTTGCTCGGGATTTATCAAGTTGGTATGTGTTGGAAAAAAATATTCATTAATTAAAATAAAATAAAATATTAGTAATCCAATTAAGGGTACTTGTTGCGACTGTTCATTTCCAGAATATTAAACCTTCCAACGGCACAATGTGTCGCGGTATCATGTTTGCATGAAACGTTAGGCAATTGTTAACATATTAATTTCAGGTGTAGGGTCGTTGAGAATCATGCTTGTAATAAATTTATAAGTATTCAGTTTTAGTTCCTACACAAGGTTATGATTTATCTACATAATTAAGCAAATGAGTAATATAAGTTTAATTAGAAACGTGATTTCTCTTTCGAACTCATTGATAAACGTTAAACGAGGCACAAATTAAAGGTTATCCATTATACGACTGACGTTTTTATGATATGTTCAAACAAGGAACTACAGTGCAGATATTGACAGCCGTGTAAATTGCCACCCAACTCGAACACAGATAGCTCTAAATAATCCTTTGTGATAGTGTAATAAGATTGCACATGCTCTTGTGTCATATAATAGAGTGCTCAAATAAACTTTCTGTCATTCACCATAAATTATATACCAAGTCATTGCAGGTACCTCCTTGGTTTTCCATCAATATCCAATATTTATGTTCTGAAATGTCAGGAAAGTAACTTATAAGAGAAAATTTAAGAGATTTATCTGATGTGTCAAAATAAGGTTTGGTGACTACTCATTCCCTTTGATTTATAACTAGGTTTATGAGCTAACCATACATTATAATTTTCACCTAGCTAACCTGCTAGGGATATCATACAATGATTTATATGATATGTCGATATAGGTCTAGACTAAAGTTTTTTTAAATTCATCATTAACTATTGCCGAGGCCGCCGCCCTAAGCGTGAACAATAAGATATTGCAAGTGTACTTTGTATCCGGGTACAGCAGTACCATGCAAAGAAAATATACCATATGATGCTTGATAGGCCGGTATCCCAGTGACTCGCTGAACATGGCACAGACCTTAGCTAATTAATAAGTATGACTTACTTTGCAAGCTTCAAATATAGATATTGGAGAGGAGCATTTGAATTTGCACGGCTATAAGCCTTAGTCGTATCCTACTGTAGTCGGTTACTCCATGAATCGATATGTATTGTAACATGATACCTCTCCAGCTAGCTCCACGGAACAAGACTATGTCGCGCATAGTGTACAGGGAACGACTGAAGATAGCTTTAATTATGTAATTAACTCATGCAGGTCCCTCAGCAAATCTGTCTAAAGTCTCACATAATTTTAAATGGCGAATGTACCGAACCTTTCAGAATGAGGTTTCACTTTGAACTGTCGTGGTAGCACTCTTAGCATCAGTTGGTAAGTGGTCAACTTCTACTATAATTGAATGGATATATATACTAGCCTAGCTATTATATACGCGTACTGACTGGCACCTTCGAGCAACAATCATGATAGCTCAGAGCTCGTGACAGCCTGGGTCGATACGCTCATATGCACGTCGTTCATTAGCTAGGGTGAGCTCCAGGGTGGATGGGAGATAAGCGACACCCTTGGGAATTTACATCATTAATTAAGATTTACATTGATATGAGATCATGATTGCCTTGGCGACCCTCGCCACACTGCACTTTATTTGAATATGATTTTGAAACCATTATTATTAGTTCCATTATGATAAATGCTTACGCACTTGTCACACAAAACGTGCATGCCCTCAAAATACTTGAACGTTATTGTTTGGAGTGGGGGAATGGGAGGGGGGTCTTGGACCCCGGCCCCGTCACGACTTGCTGCTGGAACCCACTCTCGAATTCGCCAATCTCGCCTACATCCACACCCAACTACTGTGAAATTTTTGCAACAAATGCATTTAGTTCTATAAGAAAAAGTATTGAGTATGGTCATTAAACTGCTCAATATTACACTTCTTTACTGTCCTCCTATGAAAAGCAATCAATCACTTTTATCACGCAGGGCTTATAAATGCATATTATGATACCCCTGAAGCATGAATAAACTATACAAGTGGTCGGCGTGGGTGAAATTGTTATAATGTATTCACTTTCACATTAAACCAAACACAAGCACTTACGTTAATACAAATTACTGCAAAAACAAAGAACAACTTTCGCAGCAACATGCAAAACTGATATGAACGGCGAAATTAAAGGCTGGGCATCGAAAAAGACTGACACGTGTTAAAAACATGAAGAGGTCTTGAAAAATAGATTACGATGACTGTTTGTATAAAACTATATCATTTGATAGCACATTTTTTTTAAAAAACAGGGCCACCAACATTGCAAAACTCATATGCTTTTTGAGTTTGCATGAAATGTAATTATAGAACGTTGGCCAGGAGGGTACAAATCAGTGTTAACCTTTAGCACGGTTTACTTGACCAACAATCCCAAATGCGCCTCACAACCAGGCGCGTAGCAAGGAATTTGCTAAGGGAGGGCGAAGCTTGTAAAGGCAAACTATCTAAGCGTAGCGCCACCATGTGTTGGCGCGAAGCGTACAAGAAAATTTTGGCCGAAAATGCCTCCCAGATCGCGGTCGCCCCGTTCGCCCCCTCCCCCCCCCCCCCCTCCTTGGCTACGCGCCTGCTCACAACAGAAAGAAAATAAATGACTGAAATA
This sequence comes from Apostichopus californicus, assembly GCA_020650975.1. Classification (NCBI taxonomy): domain Eukaryota; kingdom Metazoa; phylum Echinodermata; class Holothuroidea; order Aspidochirotida; family Stichopodidae; genus Apostichopus; species Apostichopus californicus. The sequence continues at coordinate 5,043 of JAIPMN010001822.1, read as the reverse complement.
CCAAATCCATTTACAATCAAGATAAGTAACAAACACATTAAATTCTAATTAAAATGACAATGGAACAGTTGACTTAAACAGTGACGTAAAGGACAATATCGGTGGTGCATTTCATATTTTATTTCATAATAAATTTCGTGCGTAAAGAAGGAATTGTTTACAAAGGAAGTAAGTTTTACCAAGGAAGTACAAAAGTAAGCAAATTTAAAAGATGTCAACGGTCTAAACATGATACACGTCAACCTTATTGATTGTTTCGAAAGAATATATCGTAACAATTGTACGGCAATCGGGAAATTTTAACGGGCATTGTGCACTTACTTTATATAAATCTTCCTATTTCAGTACATTTAAAACTTTAAACAATTGGAAAGTGCACCTCTCGCTTTAAGCTCGTATCGCAAGATACATTTCATTACTTAATTCCCAAATAGATATTCCAAATGTATAATTAATTTCCTTCATCTGTAGAGAAAAACTTCTAATCATATGCTATATGGATAGAACATACTGAATGAACATATTTACAGTAGTTTATTTAAGCAATGTGAGATTCATACAGCGAGAGAACAAAAAAGCTTCAAATTTACATTTTGTGTTCAATGTTTCATTATAAAGTACAAGGTTATTCGAATGGAAAGGTTATTTCATGACCACTATTCCATATAATCATATTATTAATACTATAAATTAACATATCTATAAGGGCTTATTTGAATATGTTAAATTGCTGCTATATGGCATGATTCATACCATTTTTGGCTGCTCAAAGCAGATATTGATGATTTTTAATACTAAATACCAATTAATTCAAATTACGCTACAACTTACCAAAAACGGTATAAAACTCTGTTGTTGAGAATGTTACTTGGATCCTTGATTTCATCGGTTATAATATTTAGTTAATGGTATGGAAGGTCATATTTTGATTTGCCTGATGTTACTAACGATAACATTTTCTTTAAACTTAGTTGATCTTAGTTGAAATCACATTGTGGTATATTTCGAGACCAACATTCTACCAGAGGTTCAATCTCTTTTAAAGTCAAACTAGGATGTGGAAATGATTATGCAATTACAATTGTTATTATTCATTGAAACATCAATGTTGTAGTTTCGTGTGTAATATGTGTCATGTTGAACGATATCTAACAACATGTGAGACATTGGCTAAATAGGAACATGTTGGTAATATATCAATGAATTTAAAACTGTTATGAATATAGGAGCAGTTTTTCCTCACCAACTGCTTGGATAAAGTACAGACTATTGTCATTAATAAAAACTTACAATGTATCCTTGGTCCAGAAAACATACAAGAACTTTTACGAAGAACAATTGTTTTATGCAATGCTTCTTGTTTGTTCCTGATAACTTTGTTGTCTTCACGATGATAGCAATATTAAAGTTATTTCCCTGCACATTTGAGAAGCATGAAACATATTTCTTTCCAGAATTAACGTACCTGAGTTTGATACTATTGCTACCGTCGATTTGTTTTTATTTGTCATTGTGGGTCTAAAATCAGATAAAATAAATCGTTATAGTTTTAAAAGAAAAGACATTAAGCACAACAAATTACCGTTATGGTCATAATCAAAAGTGATATGTCTGAAGAAAAGTATGAATTGAAGTATGAATTAACTCTACAATTGTGAAAATTACTTATCGACTGCATCATATTAATAATGCAGACCAAATATTTACCACTGTTTTAATTTTTCAAAATACAGTGACAGCATACAATATCTTTGAACTTTTTTTTACGGGATTTGCTGTTAAAAAGAGCAATGTTTGATGGGTTACCTCTTAAGCTTATTAAGTAGCTCTTCAGAACATGAGTTCCAATGATACCACGTTAAGATCCTAATTTGTTTGTTAACAAGTTGGAAATTTTTAATATGCACAGCTGATTCGAATTCGGATACCAATTCATAATATGTTTATTTTGAAATCCAAGTTCCTTTGGATTAAAACAATTAATAATTTGTTAAAATGTAAAATTAAGCAAATCATTGTTATTATTAAATGTACCCTTTCAACATACCAGCTTTTGCAGGGTGATAAATAGTAGTTTGCAATCGAAAATAAATTAAGATGCAGATAAAGTTTAAAATTAGTGTAGTTTCCAACCCCCCTCCCCCTCTATGATCAGTTAACATCATTAATCAGTGTACTAGCTGTGCTTTATTTTATTCGGTTCCCTAAGGGTAAGTAAAATTAAAAACTGTGGTTTCAGATTTGCCAACGAAAATGATGGTCGATTTAGGAGAAATTTTAAAGGTAAGACCATTTGTGATAAACTCCAATATTTGACAGGTGTGACTATACCCATAATTATTAAAAGAGAAAAATTACATTTCTCTGATGGAAGGGGGACATTATTCTCAGCAACCTCGTGAAATTTGCGTTCAGATTCTGTGTACCGCTTTTGAGATACCAACATTTAAAATTGACATGATTTATAACTAATAGTGAACTTGAAGCAAGCAGATTAAATGTCACACATACAGAAAGATTTTTTTGTGTTTTTCTTGTGTACATCCAATTTTCTACTTATCATTTGGATACATCAAACGAGGAATCAACACCCTTATGAAATGAATGCACTCATTAGGATACTAATAGGTACACATCTCCTAATATAAAACTGCAACCCTGCCCAAGTTCAAGACAGTAATTTGTTCTCAGTGTCCAACTATGTATGGCATCACATTTGATCGCTGCAGTTTGCAACTTCCATTACATCTACAACTACATAAAGGTATTTCATTATTACTTAACAATAAACATTCATCTGCACTATTCTTTCAAAGATTTGGAGCACAGTTAATAAGAAAACCACTATCCCGTGCTGCATATAAAACTGTTATTTTTGCATTTGTGTTTAGCACTAAGTCCAAGTAAAGTGCATACAAAAGATATACAGCTTTCGGAGCTAGGTGATTCTTTTATATAAACTTGACTTAATTAAATAGATTATCAACAAATCTCTCATGAAGAAATGCTTTCAGTTAATGACATAATTGCAGTAGAAGAGATGGGCCTACTCTAATACTTAGCTGGTAATGAGACGTCAATGGACTAATCTCCTGTTATTTTGCGATATCTTATAATACCACTGCACTGCGAGCACCGATGGCTCAAGGTATAGGCACGAAAACAAAATAAGTTGACTCGCCCTTAACCCGAGTCCTATGACATCGGATCTGTAACCGTATTGAGCATGACGATGCCATGTCAAGGGCATAACGAGTCCCTTGCAATGGAAAATAAACTCCAAGTCATCAGGTTAAAGGTGGGTAAGCGATCTATTGTGTACTGGATTAGCAACTCAAGAGATGAATGAATGAATTTGAAGAAAAAAAAATAAAGTAGTATTCATTCCAGAGGGAAAAAATACCAAACTATAGCGATAAGTTGGATAGTATCTGGTTAACCAGAAAATAGCAATGACTGTCGTAACATAATTTTTTCTCTGACAGCCTGAGTATCACAATATTTACATTCAATATGAAGTTTAACTTATATATGACAAACAGACTGTAACTATGCAGTTTAGGGTAAATATTAAAATTAACGTTTACCTGTTTATCTTATTTATTTGTACATCAAAGGAGAACATTATATAAAGAAAATTGTAATAAATGTACACGAACCACAATAATGCAATCCATATAATATATGTTCATTATGCTATCAAATGCAAATTCAATCAGGGAGTTAAAGGGAGTGAAGACCCGCGCACAAAAAAACGCCTGATGCCGGTAATCTGACCTAGTTTCGAATGAGGTGTAGCAGAAGTGTTAGACACCACCATCGATCCCAGAAAATGCACACACAGCTTGCTGCCGTCGGTAATTAGACACTAGTGTACAGTCAATACATGTAGCTACGGTCAATACTCTCAACACAGTACATAGCCGCGATGAACATCTCAGGTCCAGATAAAGATAACAAGGTATCACGTTTCATTAATGTCTGCATTTTGTAGCAATAAGAAAAAACTTCACTTGCAAGCAACGGAAAGTGAACTTTTTTCAGAAGGCGGCTTGGGCGGTTTGGGGCGAGTCTTCAATGCCTTTAATAAACAGATTATGATCAATCTTGAGATTCTGAGGAAAATGCAGCAACGCTCAGGCAATTCCACGTATTCGGTAATTGGATAAAATCAATACCCTTAATAAAGTGTGTTTGCTTACATGTTGCGAAAATTGAATAACCACTATCGTGAGGTCTCTTAGCTATGATATGATAATTAATATTATTTTGTTAAGAATCGTTATAACTATACCTTCTTTAACACATGGTGTGACAGTTTTACCTTAACACATTTTGATCACTGCCGTATCGCTTTATTGTTAACAATCGATGTAATCTCCTTCCTTTGACAGCGTGAAGTAACGTGAGTCTTCGGATTGCGTCATTTCTTCCTAAGAAATCAAAACATTGAAATGTCGTTACTTCGTGTAAGTTTCTTTTATCAGAATTGACCTAAGGTTTATGCAGTTTCAATAGAAATATTATATACCGTTATTATATAGTGTATTGTCACAACTAAATTACAGTATGTTTAGGGAGATACTTCTTTCTTGCGTGTAGACATATGTGTAAAACTATTGCGGCAAACAAACAGTTCTGTGCTTAGTGGGAGAACATGGTATATCCGGTATTAAACGTTTATATTAAATTATTACCTTCTGGAAGGTCATACAAGTTTTCTCCAAATGCTGGGTTATTTCTCTCATCTGAGGCCTATCTTCGCGATCTCTCTTCCACGTTGTTAGCATAATGCCAAATCTGTAACACAATTACAAGGACAGATTTAGATAGTTATTGTATATATATATTAGAGCGATATGACATGATATTCTCAGAACATATCAAATAGACAGACGTCACTTACATTGCCCCAGGACAGAACGGAGGTCTACTTAAACACTCCATGTTACGAACAGCGTCTTCGATCTCTCGTTTATCTCTGCTATGATATGGAACCTCGCCTATTATGGATGAAAGTGTACAAATAATGTATTATTAATA